>VWYP01006925.1:0-52450 GCA_013400435.1 Pycnonotus jocosus | reverse complement strand
ACAGGAATTTATTCCCAGCAAAATACAAGATGCAAGCAGCTGCACACAAAATTAAATCCCCTACCTCCAGCAGTTTTACAAAAGTTTTGGATGATGTATGTTCATTACACAAAGCTAAGTGCCCACCAATCAGACTGCTATGAATGCCCCCAAACTGGTTATCTCTTTAGAAGATAAAGTGTGCTGTTTATATAACTTATTAAAAATTGCACCCTTGCATTCCTTTTTCAGATAAAAAGTGTGAGGGCACTGTTTTATCACTTTAACTATGTGTTTCTTTGAACATATTTGTGCTTTAAAGTGAACACCAATGCTATTTTTTTACGACTACTAAAATCAAAACACATCTTTTCAAACTGATCTGTACAATGGTTGGGAAGAGCCTTTGATTCAGTACCGTAATTATAAACAGGCACTTAAGTCAGATGTACTAAAAGAGCATCAGTCATTTAAAATCAAATTAACAGTTTGATTAATCAAACACCAGACTGTCAAGTCAGATAACATACCTGATGGCTTTGTTCAGTTACCAAAGAGGGTTTCCACTTAAAGCTCCACAGAATTCATCAGCAAAACAAATTTTACTCAAGCAGAAAAGTTTGATTTTCTTCAAATGTGCTCTATAGTATTACTGGTAAAATTCTCAGGACAAGCCAAATTCTGATCCACTTTGGCAGGAATGAGCAGATAGATTTCCTGTCTTGTTGAGGTCCAATTTCCAAGCAGAAAAGTGCAGTGGGATTCAGGAGGATGTGCATTAATAGCATCAGGTTATGCATATGAGGTATACCAATGTGGGAGAAAACCATTTAATTGACTTATTTCTGAAAGTTAGTCATTATTTATTAGAGTATACATGAGAGGCCAGTGCATAGCATAGGAGACATTACGTGCATTTCACACCTCAATCTGCCTCCCCCCCATTAGAGTATTTTCTTCCCCTACCATATCACCGAAGATAAGTCTCCACAAATATTTGGAAAGACTCTCTACATTAGAGACAATGTAATTGATGCAATTTTGTTAAAACCCCAAAATGCAAAATGTCATGCTCTATCATTACAGTTCCAGAGTAACAAAATGCACAGACCAGAGTACAGAACCATTATGGAAGACACCACCCCTGCGTTCCAAAGAGCAGAGTATTCCTCTGTGCAACTGGGACCCAACAAACTCAAGAATTTGTCACTGAAGAATTGTCCTCTGAAGTGAAGCCACTCATCATTGATCCTCTGTAAGTACAAAACACAGCAGCATATCTGGCAGGAGGTGCCTCCAGATGTGTTCTATTTGATTTATGAAGAAAAACCATGTTAGTCAATACAGAAAGAAGGCATACATTTTATCTGGCCAGAGAGGTCTCAACCAAAGAGAAAGAAAAAGCCACCTTTCTTCTGCAGTATCCAAATTTGCCTGGTGTTGGATAATGTTCCTGAATTCGTTTTCAATCCCCTGGGTGTCACAAACAGCCTGAAAACAACCATGAAAGAAAACCAAGAGAGAGAAAGTTTCTCTCTGTTCTGCCTCTGTTCCCCCACTATTGTTAGACACTGAAGATGGCACCTATGACAAGCACTCTGAGCTGTGAAGCAGCACCAACCAGCAGATGTGTGCTTCTGGGGATAGGCCTGCTTTCAAAAGCATCATTGCAAATGCATGTCCTTTGCAGTGTCTGATCCAGAGCCCATTTCCAGCATGGCAAGGAAGGATAAAATGGAAGCATGCCAAGTACACCAATATAAAACCTCTAAATTCAGAGCGTACAATTAAAATTAAAGGGAATAGGGACCAATTCCAGATTAAACAGCAGCAAAGGAAAAACTTGAAGAAACAAATCCCATCACCTCCTATACCAAAGATCTTTCTGTCATGGTTCAGTATGCTGCCTGCATATATCTATGGATATGTAACCAAAGAAAAATCAAAAATGCCTCTTGTAAATGGTGTTTTGAAAAACTGATAATTTCTTGGCTTCATTCCACAACTGCTTTTGATACTCATCCGTTTGCAATTATGATTCAAACTTTAAATGCCGCTACACTTCCAGCCTAAAATACATACTATTTGCTAGTTGTATTCTAAATGACAGTTCTTTCAAGGTGTCTGCCTATGGGGCCATTTGGGGGCCCGAACAGCCTAATTCAACTTCATGCATTTTAATGTTCAGTGCTGCCCATTGATGAGCTCTATTGAATGTAAGAGACCTCAGAATATGCAGAAAGTAATTGTCCAGTGGGATATTTCCCCCCCTTACCCTAATTACAAGAAAAACCCCTTAGACTTGTTCTTTAAAAAAAAAAAAAAAAAAAAAAAAAAAAAAAAAAAGGAAAAAAGAAGGCAAGGAAAAACTTTAATCCACTGCTTAAGTGTGTTAAGAATGAAGCAATGATCATGGGTTATAAGAAATCTAAAGGCTTATGGTAAAAGCATTTCTCTTGCTTACATTGGCACAAAGACAAAAGGTTTCAAGGAGAACGTATATGGGGTTTGCCAATTCATTACAGTATTTCTGCTAAAAAAATTTCCCGCACAGGTCAAACTCCAGTGATATATGAACCACAACCTCTTCTGAGGTTTGGATCATGTATGCCATGAAAATTAAGGCTGCTTATCTAATCTCTGAAGTTTCCCTTCTTCCTTTTCTCTTCACAGTCTTGATGTCTCCCTCCACAGCCTCATCTAAATTTACTACTACTCATACCAAACCTTCTCATGGTTTTAAAATATCACAAGTAAATGCCACCAAAGTATTTTTTTCTTCTTCTAACCACAAATATCAGTCTGATAGCTGTTCCAGAGACCAAACCTCAGGAAAGGAGAAGGGGTAACCTATTGCAAAACCAAGATTCAAAGCCTATATCTGGTGAAGTCAGTTCTTTCATATCCACAGATGCCTCTTCAGGATTGAATGAACAAGAATTCACCACCTCCATCCCACAGTCCCACTGCAAAGAGATTGTAGATACTGCATACAGAAATTCACCTATGTATTTGCACAACTATATAGGCAATTTAGACTTTAAACTTTTTATTCAAACCCATTACACCTGGAATTGATACAGCTGTTGTTCCTTTTTAAAGCAAACACTTGATCTTCAAGCTAGATGGACCATCAGATACTGATGGCTAATGAATGGCTCTGTATTGTTTCACCTTTAATCCTCATTGATATTAATGGAGGCTCAGTTTTCAGACTGGGGCACCTAATAGCAAGAAACCTCTTATCTTCATGTTTGAAATATCTACCATACTGATGCAGGAAGATTTTAGACGAAAGAAAATGTGATCAGTACTATTCTCTGGGAAAAGCAATTTTAGCAAAATATTAAGTTTTTGAAAATTTTGATGAAAACTTAGAAGTGATACTCTGTAATAAACAACTGCAGCTGTATTTTTTGTTTTATTTTCCATTATATTTTTACTTCATCACTTCACTTGTTCCATACTTTTACCATAAAATACTGATATGTAACATGTGTCAATACTAACAAAGCAAAATCACCTAAATATCAGGTTACAGTAATTTGGAATTTTAAAAATTAAATTTCTCAGAGTTCCCATGCCATGAAAATCTTCAAGCTTTTCTCCAAGTTAGAACAAAAAGAGAGGCCTTCATTTTTTATCCTGAACTACAGAAAAATGTCATTTTCAATCAGCAATATAATACAAAATTAAGAAACTCATTAATGGCCTTGGATGAATATTAAAGTGCTCAAGACAGATATGGGCTTCATTTTTAGAAAATCTTAGAAACATAAAATAATGATCAAAACTCAGGACTGAATTTCTAAAAATTTGGGTTCCTTATTTTTCCTGTATGTTTTTAGTAAAAAGACAAACAAACATGTACAAATGAACAAACAAAAATTTTACCAAAAGTATAATTCCTATTCCACATAATAATGGACATTTGACTCTGTCAGTGACACCCCAGTGTCTTAGGACACACATGGAAAATTTCAATCTACAGGCAAAATAGGAATGAACTAGCCCCTTTAACCTGAGCATCTTGGCCACTTGAAGATTCAGGACAATGGATTTTGCATTCTCCTTCCGAATACCTTTCCATGCACATACACTCTGCTGGAAAAACACAAGAACACTGCATTGTAAAATAATAATTTTGCTAATAAAGTAGCAAATTTTACTCTATAACAGAATCCCTACAAAGGAATAAGCGTTCTGAAATAATTATAATGAAACACCTTTTTTCCTGTACATTAGCCAGTCAATTTACCCAAATTCCATAGAAAAGGCCACTTTTATCTGGCATCCAAAAAATCATTACCACATCAACCTCGCCATTATCACTACAAACAATAACACCTTACTTCATTTTTAGTCTCATATTTTCCCTGAGGTGTAAAGTAATGTAAAAAAAAATATAAATATTTACTAAGTTTCATAATTTTCTAAATCATATTGACTTAAAGTATAAGCATACTAAATGAACACCAGAAAGGAAAATTTCAGATAACTGGGTAAATTCATGTCCCTTATTTGCTGTAAGAAACAATTACACTCTTAAAACATTCAGATAAAACTAATTCAGGCTGAATTAGTTCAACCTCTCACTCTCAAATATCTGATCAATAAAACAGCACTTTAAAATCATCAGAAAGACTGTGAACTTCTCCAGAAGGCCATCTCAGCTGAAATTTACACCCAAACTCAATTTGGTTTAATCTGGTATATATAACAGAGATATGTCATCTGGCACACTAACATATATATATATTCCTCACTATTCTCAAGAATTTGTAGGAGTCTAGACCATTTCCTACATAAATCTTAGGGGTGTAATAGAGAGAAGCTTTTCACAATATGTCACTGTGATTCTAATTCCATTAAAAACTTTATTTCATCAGAAACTGTAGCCCTTCATAAATGTGCTCCCAAGACTTCTCTTTTACCCTTTGCATTAGTTTTAAATACAGATTCATGCAACTGCACAGAATATTAGGACTCAAAGGAAAAAAAAAAAAAGGAAAAAAAAAAGTGCTATGGAAGGAGTTGTAACCAGCAAAATTCCAGAAAAGAGGAGGAAATGGGATTAATCTAATAGCTTTTTCATATTGGTACTTGGTGTATCTTTAGAACAAACGTTTATGGAAATTAAATCAAGACTTTCTCAGACTTCCTGCTTCCTTTGTAACATTCTCTCTCTTTCTGGTCTACATACTGCAGAACAGATTTAGCTGCCTTTTCACTTGCCACCTTCAGATCATGCTTTCCAAAGAGCATTTGAAGGAGAACTGCACCTAATTCAGTCAGTCCAGCAGACTTAAGGATCTGCACAGGACAAGGAGCTCTTCCCATAGCAGACAAGCCATTCCATATCGATCTTTGTGTTTTTAATTCTAGCAGATATTTCTCAACACTAATCAAAAGGACAGCTCAGTCACCTGCACACTGCTGCAACATTGTTTGAAACATCTAAAAGGTCAATATTAATAAAAATACATGCTGACAGTGAAGAGTTCCTTTTTAGATATCAGCTGCCCAACACATCTTGCTTCTGTCCAAACACTGTGCAGTCTAAAACCAGAGACTGAACCAGCTTAGCTACAGGCCCAACAAGTACAATGGAATTCACCCTTTTTTCCCACTTTTTGCTTGCTGCCATGTGAACAGCCATGGTTCAAGTAGCAATCGGGGTCATATCTGAATTCCCTTGCCCCCTTCTAAGGCAGTTTTCCCCAGCCATGGGCCTGAGGAAGGCAACTTGACAATGTCAAATTCAGGCCTCTTTTCTTGTGCACTCACCAAGAGACAATAACACGGGGCCAGGCCTTCTTTCCTGACAGCAGAGATCCAGGAACAAGAGTGTATCACTTAAACAAAAGAATTAATTATTTATTCCATTGCTAGAAGAACTCTAACTTACACTTTAGAGCCTTACATAAATGTCTATGATCTGGAAAGAGAAGGTGCATCTAAAGCAAACTCTATATCCCCTAAGACAAACTGGCTTCTACCACCTCTGCTGAAAGTATGGGCATGAGTGCAGTACAGCAACACCTAAATACCACAAGTAAACTTGGGTCTCCTTGTGTCTGCTGCTTCAACCACAAATGGAGATATTGCTATAAAGAATGTACTATTCAAAGCAAACAAACAAACAACCAAATAAAAAGAAAACCAGGGGGAAAAAAGCAAAAACAGGCAAGGAACAAGAGAAAATATGCTTATTTCCAGATTACTCTCGTAAAAGTGAGGCACACACCTACCACCAGAAGGGTGTACAGAGTTAAGTACAACACCAATCAAGGTATCTCATGTTACCTAATCAGAAGGTTACAAATTCCTTTTTACTTCAAATCCTTTCAGAATATGTAAACATATGCCATTTCCTTCTTCTGAGTAGTGTCGGAACCCAGGGCATCTCTTTGGCTGCCCTGGAAGCTCAGGAGACCCTGATCAAACAGCCGGGGAACTGAACAAGAAGGATTTACCCCAGTACAGGGTGGTTACAGCCCTGTCCAGGGGGGTGAACAGGGGGGTTTCAGTTCCGTCCGTAGGGGTCACAGACCATGGCACAAAGCAGAGATGAATTACAAATCTCAAGAGTGTGAAACACAGTAGTTTAGCTTATCACTGAGTTAGAAATGTGTAGTTTTAGGTTTTCGTGATAGAAGTAAATGGAGACAAGATGGAGATTTTAGGGCGGTTCCTAAGGCTTTTCTTCTTCTTCTTCTTCACCTCCATTTTCTGCTGTGATGTTGGCACAATGTGGCTTGGGGAGATTGGGCCGAGTGGATATGGTGTGTTTGATGTGGATGGTGGACCTTGGTAGGAAATGGGAAACAATATGTTCGTAATAATCTGTATATAAGGGGACAAGCTTTCGGGGGATGAGGAGTTCCCTGATGGTCGGTGTTCAGAACAGTCCTCGCTGAGGACAGAGCAAACTATGAGATAAGAAAAAGAATAAACAAAGTGATAGACCTTGGAAAAAACTGAAGCTTGAAGCCTCTGTCTCTTTCTTGTGTCTGCCCCGAAACATCCAGGAGGGCAAAAAGACTCTGACCACCTGAATATCGGAAATCGTAAACCGATAAGTAGGACTGCATATCCTGTGGATTTTCATATTTTTGGACAGCACAGCATGCCTTGAAATTAATCCAAAATTGAATAACGGTGTTTTAGAATGAACTCCAGTGACAGTTTCACTCATCCTCAGTGGTTATCCAGCTCTGGAAGGGGCTGAAAATCAAAAATACCCAGATCACACATATTCTTACATAAGGGTGGCCATACCAGGTCAGACCAAAGGTCCATCTGGTTGGATATCCTGGCTCTGACAGTGGTCAGTAGCAGATGCCTAAGGAAAAGTACAGAATCAGGATCCTTCCCCTCATTACACTTCCAGCATCCCGCAGTTTCAGGGCTTCCCGAGCCAGAGGTTCTGACAGCAGTTCTACATGCTGAATTACAGGACTCAAATCCCCAGCCCTTCATTTTGTGTAACAACAGGAGAAAGAAATGTTTTGCAGCTAATTAATTCATGTTTTAAGGAAGATCTGGTTTTTTAGCCTCAACACAATTTAGGTGCTCCTGCTGCAAAATTACATTTGCTTAGGCACATTTCCATGTCACACATCTAGACACGAATCCCATCAATCTTCTCATTTCACTTGCTGTTTGAAGCTGCAAAGAATCCACAGTTTGTCCATAACAGATGCCAAAAGCCTAGAAACTTATTACACACTGCTCACAGTGTGGGTTCAGATACATTATCTGCATAAAAAGAAAAAGGCAAATTAGGCCACAGTAGGAGAACACATTTTTAATATTACAGTCTGCAGTTTGCATCTCTAATTTAAAGCTGCTGTTTCCCAAAGTTATGCTGTATCATTCTAGTTTGCTGAATTTATGACAATGAGCTTAAATTTTACAAGTGACTGAGCAATGCAGATAGCCAGTGCTCTTCATGAATTCCAGAGAAACCTTCAGGGCCAAAGTAAATGAGGATTTTTAAAGAATTTTTTGGGCATTCAAATTGATAGAAATTAGGTATGAATGTGTTTGGTGTATGGAATTTAGGAAAAAGGGAGATTTCAGTGCATTCATTCAAAAGAACAGAAAGGAAAAACACTCAGCACCTGTAAGCAAATTGCATACACCCTCTGTAAATGCTTAGTTCTGTTGGTTAAATACACACACCACATACACAAATGTCACATAAATTATCATCTCAAGAAATCATTGCTTACTGAGGGGATTATCTGTGCCATTATGGCTTCTCTCTGGAGCTGATAGATATCTTTTACATCCTGTCTACTGTTTACTCCAGCTACAGGAAAAATCTTGATAGTAGATATCAAAGAATAGCAAAGAAATACAGTCAGCAAGGAAAAGTAAATTGCAAAACCTCTAGTTTCATGATGTGTCTTCCCAAGATTCCTTTCAGCTGGAGCAATTATGTTTTGCTTAATGTAAAGTTTAATTTAAAGATGGTGAATCTCCCAACTAGGTATTAAATAACTGATATTGAAGATTCTCAGGGACAGTGAAACTTAAAGTTATGCTAGTTGTATGAAGTTACAGATTTTTCAGTTTAGGAAGAAAAAAAAATCAGACAGCTCATAAACTCGAAAAGTTTTGACGTGGTCAGATGGAAGCAGAAAGGAAAAAAGCTAGCACCTGTTTACTTTACACTAAACAGAAGTCTTTAATTAATATTATTTCAACAGTTCCAGTACCGTGAGATTTTATAATATCATTAACATGAGATGGATTATCAGAGTTTACCCACTAAAATTACTTCCAAAAGATGATGAGTTCTCACCTGGAAAGTTTACTTTGATAATAACCAGAGGATGCACCACAAAACCAGTCACCAATAAACATTATATCTGCCCTGGCTGCTAGCTACCGAGTGGCAGACACAGTAGAAAATTACTCAGAATTGTAATTAATCTCATGATTATTCAGCCAGCATTTCATTTAAGATGATTATAGAAGGTTATTTTACATTGTCCAAAATAAGCAGCCTGTTACCATTAGATATTTCTTTCATGCAAACTAAAAAATTCACAGTACAGGAGCATTTCAAAAGAACTACATAATCAATTTTCATGTCAGCAAATTGTTATCAAAAATTGCAAAAAACAAGCTGTTGTTTATGATGGATATTCAACATGTTTGGGCCTCTTCAGCATTTCTAGGCTTGCTCAGGGGAATGAGCAGTTTGAGACCTTTTGGTCTCTATTGTAATCTAAAGTATTGTGTTACTTGAGCAAACAAATTAAACATAGCAATTAACTGGGAAGAAGGTGTCTGTGATTCTTGATACCCTGAAGTGGAATTAAGTTAACACTGGCACTCGTAGCAAACATATTATTACTGCTGGATGCTTATTCATCAATACTGCAGGGATTCAGACCTTTTAAATTAAATTTCCATGGGCACTATTTAATAGAGAATCAATGGTGCATATGTCTGTAGTGTTTGAGATATGTATGGTTTGCTAGACTGAATGACCAGGTAAGCTTTTAATAATCATTTTTTTCTTTTCTTTTCTTTTTTTTTTTTCAGGAAAATATGTAAGAAGATTGAAGATAGTGTTTAAAGATATCAGACTCATTTGTCAGCCTCAGGCTGATTGGAACATAAATTCCACACTGCAGCTAATAATTTTAAAATTACTTATTCAAGTTCCAGAACTCTGGCAATAGAACCATGAATCCTGGGACACAATTCATCTCATCCTGCTGATCTGTCATTTACACTTCTGAGCAGCATCTTGCTGTACTGCTGGCCAAGCCAGGTTTAGGAAAAGGGGTTTTTAAAATTTTTAATTTGATAGGTACACTCTTACTCTGAGCATCTAATGTAGAGTCTTTGATCATTTTACCCTGTTGGGTGCTCTTTTTAAAGAAGCTTTCTCTTTTTTACATGTTTTCCTTTTTTGAATTTAAATATTACTACAGTATAAGGGGTTTTTCCTTCCACGGGACACAAACTTTAAATTTGTCTTGATCTCTTCAGCCTGAAAAGTAATAACATCTTGAAATACATTCTGTGCCCTGCTGAGGATTTATCCAGACCTCACTTCTATTTTTTTTTTACTTTTGACTATCACTAATAGAGGAAAACTTTCTAGAAAATACCAAAGATGGTACTGGTTAGTGGCAAAAATGCAAGCCTGAACTTCTTCTGATGCATTAGAGAAATTCCTATGCCATTGAGTCAACCTCTATGAGTGTCACAAACCACAAATCATAGGCTGCTGATTAATAAGGCTTATAAATATCTTTCCTACTATGAGGTAATATTTTTACATAGGAAAAAACAAGAATTGCCTAAACTGCTTATAATCATGATTTTACTGCATAATATTAAGATTTCCCTATTTTTTATATAAAAGAACCATAAAGTTATTCCATCTTGCTTATAATTTAAGTATATACTAAGGATAGTCAAGTAAAATGCAGTTTCATATTCTGTTTCCAAGTCCACAGCGGGTGGTAATTATACAAGGTAGCAGCTAGAATCTCAAAAAAAAAAACCCTAAGCAAACCAGAAAACTTGCCTAAAACTGAAACTTTCACTGCCATAGCTTTGTTAAAAGGAGGAAAGAATTCATCTAGACCAATAGAAATCCTGACATAACTGAAGTGGTATCACCCCTACCACCACCAAAAAGTTCCCCCTTTCGTAAACAGCAGTCAAACTAAGCTCTGGCAAAAAGTGTTCTCCTTTGAAGTTGTAATTATGGAATTTGCAGTCTTAATTATGGAAATATGTAAGTATAACACAACCAATAAGCCTTGCATAGATAAAAACAGCCTTAGCCACATCCATAAAATAGGAGTTAGCAGAACAGTGTTTCCTAAACACAAGCAGAGCAAAGACTAATGCTGATCTAGCACCAGATTCAAGGCCTATGTGCATGAACAAAAGCATGAACACAGTCTGTATCACACTGACTATTACTGCAAATTGATTTTGAGACATACAGGGAAAACTAAACTTAAAACTAAATTTTCAGAAATGTATGGTTTAAATTAAATTAAACATGAGGTTTACATTGTTTGGAATAGACCTATGGTTGTGTATCTAAGCTACAAAATAAATAAACAACCACAGTAGCACATGTATTATTTAGTTCATATTAAGTCCTTCACCTTTGGAAGTGTAATAGTATGTAGGATTGGGTTAAAAATACCGGCCTCATGTTATTGTTAAACTGATTATTCCCGGAACTTACCACTGTTGATATGTAAAGGTTAGATTTTTAGGAAAATTCAGCATTCAACATTTAGACACCTAACTCCTCAGACAAGCTTTCAAAGGAACTTTGTCCCCATTTTGGCACTGAAATGTATTGATTAGATTTCCAAGAACTCAATCTGACACAGTGCCAGCGACTCTGGCTCTGCAGCAGTGAAGCACTTCAGCACAATTAATTGAAACATGTAAATTGTCCCATGGAAACCATGGGGTCATTTGCACACTTAAAAGTCCTCACAAAATCTGTTTTGCTGCTGGCTCAGGGTCACAGTTTTCAGCAGCTCACAGGAGTGATCCCAAAAGTAGTGATGAGATCTTGGCACATTAGAAAACTTTCCATAGATATTGAGCCTTGATAAAATTAAAATAAGTTTGTTCCCATTTGTCTGAGAGTTTGCCAGTAGTCGTGGCTTTGCTGTCTTGGTTCTATTTGGAAAAGAAAGAATGTATAAGTCCTGTTCTATTGAACAGAAAGGTGGAAAAAATGAATACCAAAGGTGAATGTAATTACCTTGAAATCTACATCTGCCCTTCCATTAAGCACTGAAGACTTAAGCTCTGTGAACACTTTCACAATCCTTATTGCCAGGTTTATTTCTCTTTATTCTTTTACTTTTTTGTTCACTGATGTCCCTCATACATGGACACCTGCAAAGCAGTTGAAAGCATTCCCTGGTAAGCATTCCCTCTGAATTTCTTTTCTCATTGGTTTTAGTTCAATTTTGGCTTTTCCACAGTCTGGGGCATTGGCTTCTTATTGTTTCTACCACTGCTGCATAAAGACAGGGGTCACAATTCTTCCCATTTAGAATGAGTGAAAAGTGATTATTGCTGGTGAAGAGCAGCTGGAAAGATGCCACCTTTAATAAACACAAAATAAAATGCTGCACAGAAATTGCCCTAAGGGCTGTCACAGCATCAGTGTGAACTATCAGTCATAACTGGATCAGGGATCAGTCTGCAGATTGGAGAAGGCAGCTGTTGCTGCCAACAGGAGTTGCCCACTCCTACGCTACAGGACCATTCTCCTCCCCTCAGGCCCCCATGGCCACAGGAATTCTGCAGCAATGGGAGTACTCCTGCCTGCATGAGCCACATGAGCCATCCCATCTGGCTTTCCAGCCCACATCAGGAGCACTGTAATAGCATTTGCAACTACTTCTGTGGGCCATCTTTTGTTTGTGGAGCTGACAATCTCCCAACTGCAGCTCGTCTCTGGTTAAGAGCGAGCACTGGTCAGGGATGCCGAGATGATCCTGTCAGCTCCAGCATTTCATCTGATGGCATCTCTCTGCTACCATGTGCAAAACTTCACACAGCCTTTTATCCCAAGTCTCTGCTTTTACACACGCATTTACAACTGTTAAAACTGCCAGCATTCTTCATCAAAAGGACATTAACTCCTATGGATTTATTTCTTTTACAGAAAGCTTTCTGGATAAAGGGAATTAAACCTGTTCTTCAAAATGACGTACATTCTTGTAATATGTAGCAAACATCACACTAAAAGGGGTAAAAAAAAGAAAAAAGAGCATCCCATGCAGCCAGCAGCTGTCAAGCATCAAAGATTTCATTTGAACATTGTGTCAAAACCCATGATGCTTTAAGGTTCACCAAAACATGAGTACATCTCCAAGGCAGATGTCTTGACTCCTGAGACTGTTGAATGGCTGGATTATAGAAAAGTTGCACCCCCAAAAAAAAAAAAATTTTTTTAAAAAAATGGCCATGCATCTAAAATTTTTGAGAAAGAAAAAGCATCCATACAAACACAGCAACAACAGTTACCCTTACTATTGGCTACAATCCTATTTTATCATCTGCATTTACTATATCTAGCACTCCATTTCTCAGCTGCTAAGGCCTTTGTGATTTCTGTCTGCTCTCCAGTTCTAAGCAATTGTTACTGCTTTCTACTGGCATTTTTCCTTACTTTTCCTTACATAGGTTTTATAGATTTTTATATATGTTACAATACACATTAATAAAACCTGCAAGAATATATCAGGCTAAAAAAACCCCTAAAACTTTAAAAAAAATTTAAACATAAAATCAAATTGTGTTTAATCTACTTTTGGTCCAAGATAACATGTTACCAAGCATACTGGTTCACAGAATCTGAATATACCTGTGTTCTGAATCTAAACAGTGGCAAAATCAATGTTCTCCAGAACACACAGAGATTTGGTCCTGTGCAGGGCTGGGAACTGGACTTCAAAGATCCTTCTGCATTCTCTCTATACTCAGGATATCTGTGATCTCAAATAGGTGAACTCTTCAATTCCAGTGGCATTAACTTGGCCTCAGGACCACTCAAAATAGTTAAAAAAGCCAGTAGCAGAAGTGTTAAAGATATAAAAGATGTATTAATTACAGAAAGATATATAAAACCAGATCAGACTGGATTTATGAACCAAGTTGCATCAAAACATCTTGTTAATCTCAAAGGTCTAGGGGAAATAGCCATTGACATGAAGAACTATAGTAGCAGCAGCAATATAGACTCTCAGAAAGCATTTGATGATTTTTCACATGATGGATTAGTGCAGATGGCATTAAATAGTAGCTATCCTAAGGAAAATGTTGAGACTGGATTAAGAAAATCATAAGACTAAGTAATAGGTTTATAGACAGAAATAAGAAAATGAGAATTTAAAGTATCTATTCATCATAATATGGATGATATCTTTGTTTTGCATGGGTTTTAGATCAGATAGCTATTCTTCATTGTTTGATTAACAATTTACAGAAAGAATTAAAAGATTAAACCCATCTATTATCATCATCATCAGAGATTAGGAAATGGTTAAAATTTTTTAAAATTATTTATATTTTCATAAAAATATAAACTCAAGGTGATATGGGAATTTTAAGTTACACATGTGGAATGATGCAAGCAGAAATGGTAACTCCTTAATTAAATACAGGTAAAATAAGAGGAAAACATGATAAAGGAGAATATGATCTAGATAGGTATGATCACAGTTTTTACTTCATCTAACACAAAGCAGAAATTTAAATGTATTTTGCTTTTCTCGGAAAGCCTCTTCTGTAAGAGGGAAATTCTCACGGACATTTAGAGGAGTTTCACCACTAATTTCAACAAGATTTTACCAGAAGTGTGTGACATTGTTGGTTCTGTATAAATAAAGGAAATGTCACATGGCAAAGTGATAAAGTTTGATGCAACAGAAAAGTTTACCACCTGAGAGAAGACTGGAGCAAGCACAAATAGAGTGGGCAAATTTACCCTGAATTTATTTGACTAATTTTAATCATTTGCTTTCTCTAAATTAACCACAGTCAGCTGTATCAGCTGTGAATGGGCCTGTCTGAAACTACTTAACCAATGGTTTTTATAAACGTAGGAAATGCTCTAAGAAAGTTCACTTTCCTAACATGCTTCTTGTTCACCCCTCTGTTTGTGAACAGAGATGAATGGCTACAACCCTCTGGGTTGGTTATAGAAGGCCAATAGATAATTCAGATGAGTTTCATAGTTTTTGTAATGAAGGTGCTCACTCCTTGACTCTCAAGGATGAAAATATACAAGTCATTGAATTATAACTGGGGCTTTTAACTGTATTGGTTTTGCTGCTGAAAGCCAAGTCCATATTTATTGGGGAGATGGGGAGCTTGGAGAGGGATTATCTTTGAAATCTATCACTTTGATGTATATCCTCACAGAGAAAAAAAATTAAACAAAAAGAGAAGAGATTTTCTCAGAAGAAGTTCACTGCCACCTTACACCATGCATTCCCCAGGTGACAGTCACCCACTCTTCACACCAAGGTAGACCATTGTGTTTGAATTAGGTCTTCAGCTTGTAAATTCTATCAGATTTAGGTGTTGAATCCAGATATATTGCCTCAACTTCCATCACACCTACAGTAGAAATAGATGTTTAATGAGTTTACTGAGATACCACAACTCACTATTCAACATACCTGTGTAAAACTGCTACCAATTTCAGGGCACTGCCTTTGTTTTTTGCTTCTTTACTCTCATGAATCAGGTCTTTTGGTTTCCTCTTGTCTGTCTGTCTTGTCTGTCTGCATTTCTTTATCTATAAGAACTTTCCTTCACATGTATCTTCATTCTCCTTACATACATTCATTTGTCCCATTTAAGACACCACCTACTAGCTAAAAGTTTAGGTGGAGCAGAAAATTCTTGGAATTTTGGAGTCCACACTACAATAAAATTGAAATCATAGGGCAGAAATCACTGCTCTGGTCATATTCAGACTACACAACAATATTTTTCCAGAAGACCTGGGTAATTTCATGGTGTCCTAGAGGGTACAAAAATGTATCAATTAGAACATAAGTCTGAATACCACCTTCTGTGCAGGTAGAGGCCTTGGTGACCCTGGCCCTGATTCATCCCCCAGTAGCCTCTCATCTCAGGAGCCTTCTGCTGTCACAGAGAGTCACAGACATACATCAGACATGCTGGCTGGTTTTCTGTGTAATCCTGATCCACAGGTGTCTAACGGCAGAGGGAGGAGTAAAGAGAATATTCTTAGCAGTGATACCTCAGTCTAGTGCTAGAATTAGCTGTGACAAACCCAAGTTACAGCATTTTTCCTGAAACACCTACTAGTAAGCAATGTAACCTCAGGAAAAGCTTAATGTTAACATTATTGACTTCCTTAGAGCCTGTTTATGCTTCAACTGGGATGAAAAGGGCACATAAAACTTCGGTGTCTACTACAAACACCCAGGAATAACCAAGAGAATAGGGAGATACAACTGGAATAAATACATAGGCACACACAATAATTCAGAAAGAACTCTGAATGGCTGTTCTTGACTAGCTCAATGTATAGCCAAGCCCTCAGTCAACATGTTTTCCTAGGTCAGGGTGACTTAGAGATGGTTTTAACAAAGAAATCCTGTATTGCCAGCTGTCAGCCTTGGTCTGCTGACTCACCCTCTGCAGGTCCTCATCTGTCATTAGGAGTTACCTACACTCTCGTCTGGTATGCTTTGGCAAAATGTATAAGGTTATACGAAATAAACTGTGGTCATATCAATCTCATAAAAGTCTAGATTAATTCAGAACAGGAAAAAGTATAAATTAGTAACTTTAATTACTTGACACAATCTCGAAGTTAATCTATCCTTCATGGGATATTGTCCCTTCAACAGAAAGAGCAGTTGCTCCACATTGACAGCCCACTCCAAAACTCATTTGGACAGGCTCCTTCAAGAATGAGAAAGAGCATGTGGTCATTGGATGAGTTCCCTGACACTTCTAAAATCTACATAGGACCTCTGAAAAAAAACCCCAAAACTGGAACAATTGTTACAGATGATCTATCAATAGATTATGAACAAAGAAATTCAGACAAAAACCGATTTTTTAAAAATTGGAAAGGTAAGGAAAAGAGAGCATTGTGAACAGAGGAATTAACTTCCAGATAGAAGTGAAAAAAAAATCATTGTTAGTATATGTGAGCACAAAGAAAATGGATAACATGAGCAGTGTTCATTTGAGGAGCATCCATCACTTCAGCATGCACAAAAGCCATTTTGCCTTTTTAGGACTCACTGGACATTTTGGATTGGTCATAAGTTTTCTCTGCCACATCAGCTAGGAACAACTCTGGTGTTCTTTCATTCTTCACTACAAGGTGCAGTTGTGACATTGACCCTGCTTTCAGCAGGAGTTTGTACTAGATGAACATCAGAGGTCCCTTCTAACCTAAATTATTCCATGATTCTAAAATGTTTTTAAGACTCAAAATTTCACCAATTTATTAGGTTGGGAAGTTTATCTTGCTGCCCCAGAAACCAAACACTCCTTGGCCCAGGTTCTCTGCTGGGTTAATGTAATGCACTGCCCCAAGGAATCCAATGTCCTCAATAAAGGACAGTCACACACCCATTGCCCAGAAGCAACAACCAAGAATGCTAACCATGGCTGTGAGAGGAAAAACCCTTGGGACACGTGAAGTCCTATACAGCAAGGAACTTCCTGCCTAAAGGGTTTGTTTCAGGCACAGAAGTTTTTGTGAAATTTATGTTTCTCGGTAAAAGCCAGGCCATCCTTTATGTGAAGGTGCACTATTCTGTTTTGGTGTTAAAAAGGCTTCCAGATCACCTATTCTTCTCAAGGAAAAGTGGTTGGGGAGAGTTGCTGCTACATGAAAACAATCTATGCTCATTATGAAAGGTTAACCACAATAAAACTCTGTACACATGTATAATTATTCTGCTCTTTTTTTCTTTTAATATAAAACACTATGCAAGATGTGTTCATTCATGCTGGCAGAAATTAACCTCTTTTGCAAGAAAGAATAAAAGATAAAAATACTATGAATATTTTTGAAAAATATGTATGTTTTCTTTTTAATGCTAATCCCAGCAGCTCTTACAATGTGTTCCTAGAATAATTTTAGGTTAGGTTAGGAAAGGTTTCTGTCAATAGGATTTCAAGGACTACCTAACTCCAAACCTCCTGCAGCATAATTTCACTAATCCTACAGCATCCCTGACAGATAAGTATCTTGTTGAGTCTTGCATATTCCAGTGACACTGGTTACAAAACAGCCCTTGGCAGCCCTTTCTATTGCATAATTACTGCTATGATGACTGAGTTGACTTTATTATAGAGTTTGAAACTTGGCAAATATCATCTAATTTTAGGAGTCAAAAAAATAAAACCTAAGTTTGAGACCCATTTTTGTTATAACTGAAACTGTTTCTGAACAGCCATGAAAAACCTAGGCTACCTTAAGCTGGTGCTTAATATTTTGAGCACATGGAAGATTTTTACTGTGAAGTTGCTGTGTTCTTCCACTTTATTTCTGAAAGCAAGCCAGTCTCAGCTCTTTTCTACTCAAGTCCTCCTTTCATTGATCATCCATATAAAAATCAGAGTCAGTGGCTGAACCCTCAATTTGACAATGAATTTAAAATTAGACAGGACAAATTTGATTATTCTTAAAATAAGAGTTTTCTCTCTCCTGATGACATTTAAGGTTTGTCATTATTGTTGTTTTCTTGTTAAGCAGTAGGAATAATTGATGACAATAATCCACAGATATCCCTTTAAATGTTCACAGGCACTATGTTATCTGTTTTGGTATCTGTTTGCTGGATGCTTACCAAAGCTACTCTATCATTGCTCTCATCACAAGAGAAAGAAAATATAACAAAAGGTTCAAGTGGACAAGAATACTCATCAATTGCTGTCATAGGCAAAATGACTCAGCTTGAGGAAAAAAAATATTATCAATCAAATCAGAGTGGGAAAATGAGAATTAAAACCAAAACTTAAAACAACTTGTCCCTCACCTCTCCCTTTTTCTCAATCTCATTTTCATAGAGCTGTGGTCAGTCCATCACATTCTGTTTCTCTTGCTTCTTCCTCCCCAGGGAAACAACCCCTCACAGTCTTGTCCTGTTCTCATGAGAAGTCACTCCCACAGGAGATAGTCCCCCACAAAATAATCCGGTCAGCAAACCTCCTCCACTGTGGGATCCTGTCTGTCCATGGGTACACAGGTTCTGCCAAGAATCTGCTCCAGCATGACCTTTCCATAGGGTCACAGCCTCCCTTGTTCCACTGGGGGTCCCATGGGCTGCAGGTGCATCTCTGCTCCACCCTGGACCTCCATGGGCTGCGGGTGGATCTCTGCTCCACCACAGATGTCCATGGGCTACAGGTGGGTCTCTGCTCCATCCCCAACCTCCATGTGCTGCAGGTAGATCTCTGCTCCATCCCAGACCTCCATGTGCTGCAGGTAGATCTCTGCTCCATCCCCAACCTCCATGTGCTGCAGGTAGATCTCTGCTCCATCCCCAACCTCTATGTGCTGCAGGTAGATCTCTGCTCCACCACAGATGTCCATGGGCTGCAGGTGGATCTCTGCTCCATCCCAGACCTCCATGTGCTGCAGGTGGATCTCTGCTCCACCACAGACATCCATGGGCTGCAGGTGGATCTCTGCTCCATCCCAGACCTCCATGGGCTGCAGGGGTGGATCTCAGCTCCACCCTGGACCTCCACGAGATGCAGGGCCACAGCTGTCCTTGCTGCAGCCTGCAGGGGAATCTCTACACCTGCAGCACCTCCTCCCCCTCCTTCTCCATTGGTTTTGGTGTCTGCAGAGCTCTTTCACTCACATATTCTGTCTCCAGCTGCAGCTTTCTCTTGAACAGTGAATGTTCTCCCCTCTTAAGTGTGTTAGCTCAGAGGGGCCACCACAGCTGCTGATGGGCTCAGCCATGGCCAGCTGGCATTGGTTCTGCTTTGGCTCTGTCAGGCACAGGGGAAGCTTCTGGTGTCTTCTCACAGGAGCCAGTCCTAAACCCTGCCACTTTGCCACCAATTATATTTTCATATCTTTAGATTCCAGCATGCAGTGACATCTACAGCACTTTATTAGCCCACTGCACATGAGTTCATTTTCTACTACCAAAGCAATAAACACTCCTCAGACAAGAAAGGGATAGTGCCATTCACAGCAACATTCATACCAAGAGCACTCATTCAGATTAAATGACAGGGTATGACTGATGAGTGATTTAAATTAATAACACTCTCAGGGGGCTGAAGAAGCTGCCCCAAGAACCTGTCTTCCTATGATGAAATACATTCCAGTACTACCCATAATTTTAATAAGAGCTGTTTACTAGACTGCTAAAAACATTGGATTAGTATTAAGAGCATTTTAATTCCAATGCTCATAGAAACTATTTTTACCCCTCTGGAGTGGTAAAAATGCCCAGTAAAGACTCAGCTGCTATTTGCAATTTGCAGATTGTGAGAGAATAAATGTTGCAAGGTGTTTCACTGGTGAACTTCAGTGAGCATCGTTAAGATGGAGCAATGGTTAAAGTTCCATAGGAAAAAAGAAAGGCTGTTGCTCTGACACAGCATTTTTTTTTTGCCTTCCAACACAGGAGAAAAGCCACCAATACATGGGAAGGAAAAAAGTAAAATGAAAGGCTTTACTTTCATGGTATACAGCAGTCTTTGTTAATTCTTACATCTTTCTTCTGTGCTTCCTAATAACATGAGCTGTCAATGTTTGCTCTAACACTTAGATCAGCTCTGCAAATATATTGTGAATTAGCAAGAATTCAAGGACATTTACTACAATAAATATCATATATACCCCTCAAACCCCTGCATTTGTTTCAATGTCATGACATTTGGAAATATAATTACTCAATGAAAAAAGGTTAAAATTATTCCCTGGTACATTCTAAAGAAAATCAAGCTAACTGAAGCTTAAGGTATTCTTTTGGTGATTTGGGCTTTTTCCTCCCTCATTTGACCAAATCCTTGGGCAAGGAGCTTATTTGCTAAGCTGAAAAGCAGCAGAGAGTTTGCAAGCAGGAAACTCCATTAATATTTAACTTGGACTAGAATTCCCCATATGTTGGTGGAATCAATGCACAATGACTACAAGAGCTGGTACTGACAATGTATCTACCTGGAAAAATACCTCTGAAAAGTCTTATAGTGACCATGGGGCACAACACAATTAAAATATCTGCTTTCCCAAGTTTAAGCTAATACTCCTGGCATCTGCAAAAAAAAAGAAGCATTTCTGTAAAACTTCTTTTTACATGCTTTTTATTACTCACAAACATTTATGAGGTTAATTTTTTTATCATAAGACTGAATTTTGCTTTTCTTCTTGACTGCTTAATGCACAGTAATGCTGCTGTTCTAACAGTGCAAAATCTGTAAAGTAAAATACTCAAATCAATGTCATTTTTTTAATGAGGAAAACCAAAGCAGAAGGAAAAACAAAATATTGGGATATTTTTTTAAGATTCTACCAGGTATTTCTCAAATTTGACAAAGGTAGTGGTACCAGCATATTTTTGCAAAATTCATTTTCTAAAACCTTCTTAGTCCTTTAGTCAGTAACAAAATGAAAGTGTGGAAGACAAGCATTACCTGAAACCTCACCAAGGTGTCCAGCTCTCTGATCTATCAGTCACCATGACCAACTCCTAAGTCATGATACAAAGGTAGATTTCATCCTGCTTTTTCATGAAAGCCAAGTATGTCCCTGCTTTTAATGAAATCAACAAAACCTTTATATTCACAGCAAGAAAAAGAACTCTGTCCTACATCACCATGCTTCAACATACCTATCCATAAATAAACAGCTAGAGAACTAAAGAATCCAATTAAGTTTTCATTTCTCTCAGTCAACTGCAGATCACAGAGGACGCACCAATGACAGCAAAGACAGATGATGAAAACCTGATCAATTGCTATCACTTCAATTTAGATAAAAAGTCACTCACTTTTCAGCTCTGCTTGGTGCCCAGAAGAGATTAGATTAAAACTAAATCAAGAGAAAAATACAAAATCTAAACAACAGCCAAAGAAAACCCTTTCCAGCTCTTGTAAATGTCTTCAGTTAATCCTGCTATTTAAAGTCAGGCTACCAGCAATGGCTAAAAGCTAATTCCAGAAAGTTATTCCTTTGGAAGTTATCAGCACTGTTGAGCCTTCAGAGAAAAGGAGCATGGAAACTGTTTGCTTAAGTTGTCACCTTCTATACTGGATTTTTGACTATATTAGAATATTTTCTAAAACATGATTGGGGCAAATATTACAAATTCTTGTGTCTGCATCCCCCACTATCATGTACCATCATGTTGTGTGATTCCCAGAAGTTCTGGTGTTATTCAATTATTATATAATCACTGTAGAAATTTGCTAAGATCTATAACACCCTGATTTATTTGTTTTGGGAAAAATATAGATACAGCACTGAGATGCAGAATCAGGAACTGACACTTTAATTTGTATTGGATAACAGTTTTGCAAGTGGCTTCACATAAAGTGAAATATAAAGAACACGAATTTAGTTCATTGTTACAAACAGAACACAAAGGCAGAAGACATTTAATTCACCACCACAAGGCTGTCATCACAAATAAGAATATATAAAACAACAGAAGTAAAAAAATCTTGACTTTATTTAAAAAGAAAACACATGCTTTATTTAAAAGCTTAAGAATTGAACTTGGTTCATCCTACCAAATTCTGTGTACAGCAGCAGTTCAAATATGAATAGCGTATCTCAGCAGGCAGAATTAGCACCAAAGGAAACATTTTAACGAGAACAATATTAATCCTAGATTTTATCTTTCTTCTGTCAACATTTGTCACCAGTACAAATTATACAGTCACTTAACACATTGTCTGGTGATGCCCAGCCCTGTGGCTGAACACACGCCGAGGCCTTGAGCTGTCTGGAACCAAGTGTGCTGCCAACCTGTGACCTTGCACCCCACAGGGAGAGCCCCATAGGCATGGATGCATCTGGGCTCATCACTGAATCACACAGCTGGGCTCACCCGCCCCACCTTGGGGTTTATTGTGCACCCCACACCTGGACAGAGCTGCCCTGGGAGTGCAGCAAGGAAGCTTTGCAGGTGCTTGGGACAGGTTATGCATTGGCATCCAAAGCTGAGGAGCTCTAGGACAGCACAGGGAGCACAGAGTGGATCAAGATTGTGTCAGCTATTCTGCCAGGCTGTACCAGGGCTTCTACTGCCACCTCCATGTGATGGATTATATGAATAATCTTTTGCTTAAATTCACTTTTCTAGCTGTTNCTGCCACCTCCATGTGATGGATTATATAAATAATATTTTCTTTTGCTTAAACTCACTTTTCTAGCCATCGACAATCAGCATCATACAAGGGAAATAGAATTTTGTGGCAACAAAAAAAGGACCAAAAATTTTAAAGTACAATAAAATATTGCTCTTCTTTGAGAAGAATGTTGTATGACTTGGCCAAATTACCTCATAAGGCCCCATGTTGCCTCAACAATGAAGACACTGATGGAACACTAAATCAGAAAAAATGGAATGCTTTTCTGCCTCTGCTCCTAGCATAAATCTCGTTTTCCTTCAAGCTTTCTACTATTTAATTCATGCATGGCCACCATCTTGGTCAGCTAGGGGTTTTTTGAGAGTAGCTAAAGAGGGGCAGAGAGCAGCAAGCACCAAGCAGGACACAAGTGAAAGTGCTGGCTGTGCACTTGGATATGTACAAGGAAGAAAAATGGAATAGAAAATTCACTCTAGATAGAGCAAAAAACAGTGTCATCATAAAGATCCACCAGAAATAAAGAGGTTACAAGGTTGAATGGGAGGCTCCTCCACATCTCATGGAAGCCTCATTTTCCAAACAATTCAGGAGTCCTACCCTGAGTATCGAGTCAGCCTGTTCAGAACCCCTCTTCCCCACTCCATGCTGGCTGGGCCAGATTTCATCAACCATTTGTCCCTCCAGGCCCACAAAAAACATAAATTAATAAGTCATTGTTAATAAGTCTTCCCCTATGTGGACAATAAAGTCCAAATCTTAGTTCAGGACTGAGAAATTTCCTGCAAAAAGTCAAAGGCTTGATTGCAGAATATCCAAGGCTTACATGCCTGTCCACAGGATCCTTTCTACATGGAAGCTACCTTGGTATGATGACCAGTGGTGGTCACAAAAGCAAGAGTAAAGGAAGCCCAAAAATTTTTTGCAGGATATCCCTAGGAAGATAGATGCAGGTTTTGATGTGGTTTTAGTAGGTATTATTTTTATGTTCACAAAGTTTCACTTAGAATAGGCAACAACTCCAAACCTGACATGATGCACAACAGAAGTTGTCTGGCTGACATGCAACACACTGGTGAAAAGGGATTGAAATCAACCAGCCACACGTTTGGACAAGTCTTAAGTTTCACAACAGTACAGACACTTACAAAAGCACTGTTTGGCTGTGAGGTTTTTGTTGATGGTCATTTCCATATTCTTGTACCCATTATTAGTCAACTGTTACAAGAACATGGAATAGCTACAATGAGTAGCTTTTCTCCAACAAGGCAGGAAAAGGGGAAGTGTAGATCCAATGGTTAAATTTCCACTGGTGTATAATGCCAGAAAACACCAGTTTAGGAAACTGAAGATTGCCTCTTTTTTATTATTATTTTTTAGGAAACCATTGCAATTAAACAACTTCTCACTGAAAAATGCAGGACTGGTTTCTGCTGGAGTTTGATACTTTAATTCCAATAATTGCTGACATTATGTTACAAGATTTAACTGTATTGCACAGTGCCATGGCTACTAGAGAAAAGCAAGGAAAAATGAAAATATAAAAATCAAAACACACATCAATATAAATACTCATTTGGAAGTGAAATAATGAATTGTTATTTTGGCAAAGCACAGTACAAAACACCCTACCCTCCAAGAAAAAGGGACACTTATTGGTTATATTCCCATTGTTTCCATTCCAGAGTAAGGCTGGAGAATTACTACTTAGCAAAAAACAGAAGCAGCAATACTTCCCTCAAACAAAATTTATTATTTTACCCAACACGCAGCATCCCATCTCAAACTAAATTTTCTCCCTTTCCTCTTCTATCCCCTTCACAGGCACATGGGAGGGATGAAATCTATCTGCAGACTTCACCATAACCAACAGTTTCCATATTTATGGAGACCCAGAAGCTAATGTAAGCTTATTGCTGAGATGACAGTTGTGCCTAAGCACAGGAAACACAGGGGGGAAATAGGAAAGAGAAAGAAAAAGGCTGAAACAAAAGTCCTGAAGTAGAAAGGCTACCTCAACTGTAGCTTTTTAGATCTTCTGAAAAGAGTAAACGAAGACAGAATATAGGCAAAGTAAGCTTTGCCGAAACCAAGGCTGGTCAGAGGATACATATAAATATATTTTAGCAGACCTGTGTCACCTTCACTTTTTACAGCAGTGAAGCAAAGGGCGCACGCATCACAGTGTGATTTTGCATTATGAGGAACATCTACCACATAAAACCATTACTGCTTCATTGTGTGATTATGTGTGGAATTCTCGGATTTGTTCATGTTCCCTGTGAATTTACTGCTACATTATTTTTCAGAGACATTTCTTCTCCTAGATGCCCAGAGTACCATATGATTGATTAGTGTGGGTTTTCTGGCTTATCCACTAAGTTGATTTGAACAATCCATTTGTTAATATAGTGAAACACACATTCACGATTATGAATTGTTTAACAAGTCTCAACAAACAAGTCCCTTGGTGGTCCTGAAGTTTCTTAAAAGCAGATGGATGAGGTACAATTTTATAGATTCTTTTCCCTATTTGTGAAAAGCTGCTAAGGTCGGAAATAGGCTTTAGTGCAAACAAGGGGCATTGTCAGACAATAAAGAGACAATTGCCTGTGTTAGCACAACAATTAATTTATTTGCAGAGAACCACTCAGTCTATTTGTTACCAGAAATGTGCTAATTATTCCTGCTAATTACATGCAAAACCTTCATTATCACCTATATGAGGAAGAGGACCCCTCAGGTTTCAGTGACAAATTAATTACTGTGTTTTCCTTCTGAATGTACTTCTTGACAGTCCCTGTTATCTGAAAAATAAATTGGCTAGCAGGAAGCTTGTCTCTCAGAGACATTCTGCAAACTAAAAGCAAACATACAAATATCATATCAAGTCACTACTGCTATTTTTTCCGGCAGGTATATTCTGAAGCTCTCAGAACTTAGATATTAATTTACAAGCTCTTAATCCTAAAAAAATGTATCATGCACTGCTAAATTCCACCATGTAGCTGCTTTCAGAGCCGTTTACACATCTATAAAACAATGGATAAGATAGCAGGCATTAGGTTTTAAAAATACAACCAATAAACCCATTGGTAAACTACATGTCAGTAAAACATTGACACCATTTCAGGCAATAAATATTATTTAAAATTAATAACTGAAGTGAAAAGGACAGCAAGGAGCTGAATCACTCAGTCCTGCATTATCACCATTCTAATTCAACATATAGGACACTTGCCAGCAATTCTTTGCAATGCATGTCAGGGGCAGGGGAAGCCTCCTGTGGAAGGGTGAGGAAGAGGAGGTAAGCAAGATGAAAGTCTTGATTTGAAAGGTAGCAAATGTGGTGAGTAAAAGAGTTGCAGCACAATAAATCTGGCAAAGGAATGAATGGAGAGGCTGCAGTGAATATTCAGCACATAAGATAAATTAACTATTCAAAAAATTATTTAAATCTCTTAAATTTTGCATAGAACCTGTCAGGTAAGTTTCAGCCATTCCTGTATGACACTTTGCCAACAGCCTGCCTCCACTTTCATTAAAAGTTGCTCTGGTGAGTTGTCCTCACTGTGCATCCTGCTCATAGTAACTCAAAGCCTCCTCAGCTTCTGTGTTTGGTACAGCAGAATATCAATATCTTAACAATTCAGAGTATCAGCAGCATCCATTAATGGGTACGTGAGCATCATCCTACAGTTCCAGAACGTGGATTTGCAACCAAAACTTTAGGAGCAGCTGCAGCATGACATTGTACAAAACAACAGCTAATTCGAGGCTGGATACAAATGGTGTGGTCTCAGCAATGTGTCAGGGATGGGAGAGAATATCCCAGACAGGGCTGCTAAAATGTTAAAAATAGTTTCACAATGAACCAGGTGATGATTAACGCACAAACAAAGTCATATTTCAACAGCCACCCCACCTTATGAAGATAAAGCAGGAGTGGAGGAGTGGATTCAGACTCTGGATGTCTGCAAGACCCAGCCCCACCTCTCCAGACCATCAGCACAGAAAGGCAGTGCCCAAGAGCTGCCTGGCCTTAGAGACTGAGACTTCATCCGTGACTCACTGGACCTGTGCCCTTCCTTCACTCTAATCAGGGTATCACTTGTCATACAGCATGCTCTTCTACTTAAAACATAAGATACTTAATTTTTTCCTTGCATATGCAGCCCATTTTTCAGATCCTTGTGTTTAGTGTATCAAGCACTCCAGATAAGCCCCTAATTCACCTAAGTAACACTCTTGGTGCTTCCTGCAATGTTATCTCTCTGAGGCAGGAAATCCCCAGAAATAACTAGATGGCAACTTCATTATTCTTCAAGTCTATCTTCATCCTCTCCTTTCACTTGAAGCCTTCAAAAACCTCAGTAACAATATTGCTAATTATATACTCAGCTTCCATAGCCTGTATTACTGACTACAGTTCCATCTGTGTGTATTGGTTTGTCTCTTGTGTCAGAAAGTAGGTTCCCCAAATACAGAGACATCTCTTTTGTGTATTCTTGCTATAGTTAGCATGCCTTAAACACTACTCAACTATAATTATTAACAGAAGGAGTAGTAGTAGTAGAAGTAGAGGTAGGATGAGGAGTATGAGGAGGAAGCCCAATGCAAGTTTTCCAAATCAGAAATGCAGCAAAAGATTCAACATTTGGAGACCAATAGTCTTCTCATAATTAAAAACAAAACAAAAAACAAAACAAACAAACAAAAAAAAACACAAAACAAAAACAAAACAAAAACAAACAACAACAACCTGTAATGACAAACCACCAAAGAAAACAAGCAAACTCTCATGTAACCACAGCTGAATGTAGTTCTAATTTTTTTTTTTTAATTTTAGCCTATAATCTTGGTTGAGGTTCTGGCATATATGCATTGTCTTTGTGTCCTGTAGCTCAACATCTACTTTCATTCAAATAAATCAATAAAAAACTAAGTGGATGAATAGGAGTGCTGTACTCCATCTGAGTGCAGTAAGTTGGGGTTTTTTTAAGTCAGACACATTCATGTAAAAGATAGAATGTGCATGGTTTTATTTCCCAAAAACAGTAACTCATAAAACTATGGCTAAAGTTCAGTCCCCACCAACAGCATAGAATCTGCTTTATTGATAGGTGTTAGTCCAATACATGAGGTTAATAAACAAAACTTTTTACATATAAAAAGTTCTAACCTCCAAATCCCAGTTTATTATCAGGGGTTTTGTTCCAAAAGAAGGGTTCCTTGGCAGAAGCAAAAAATCACAACCTTGAAATTTTGAGGACACTCTTTTAAGCACTATATCACTCTGCATGACTGAAAGCCTCAAAAAAGAAGAGATTAGCTTTGCTGCTAGGCCTCCAACAAGTGCCCTCCAACCTCCTGTGCCCAAAAGCAGTACAGAACCAGAAAACATAAAATTAACCTACTATCAATCCATTGAAAATTGACCTCAACAAGCAAGACTTTAGGAGTAGAATTTTAAAAAGCCAGGACATAACTTAGTAATGATAGAAAGTTCTTTTTTTTTGTTTATTATAGCAGGTCACTCACCAGATTCTTTTATCTATTTGTCAATAACAAGAACAGCAATATTTGACTGACCCTGAGAGATGACTACCAATAGGGATGCCATGTGGCAGCTAAGGAGGATTCTAAGTCTGAAGGTCAATTGGTGGAGGGGGGAGAATAATCTGAAAAACAGAGGTGCATAAAGAGACCTGCATAGCATCAAAATTATTGAGAACTGGACATGAAGGGGACAATGGAAAAGCAGGTGATTCTAGACCATTTTTGTTGTGACGCAGAGGAGGAACAATATGTTGCTTTCACAATGAAATCTTTGAGCAATAAAATAATGCATTTGCCTAGCAGGCAAAGCCTTTCTAATTTGCCTGGCCTGAATTATGAGAACATATTTTTGGCCTGGCCTATTGAACAAAATATGAGTAGGATTAAGTGCATTCAAAGTAGCTGACAAGATGCTGAAGCAGAAGAGAACCTTCCCACAGAGACTAGAAAGTTGGGGTCAGCACTGGATTAGCTGACACATAAACTGCATCTCGTGTTCCAGAGGCTTAATCGCTCCACTGAAACCTATCAGCATGCAAAAGGAGCAACAGGAAAAATTATATACTCTTTGTCATAGCTGGCTTTGGCAAGTATGTGACAAAGAATGACTCAGTAATATTTCTTCGTTCTTTCCCATGTATGAAGTTTTTTCTTATTCATTTACATCTAGATAAGAATTTCCGTAGTCAGAATTGTTAGAGTTATAAGAGTTTGGTAGTAAGGGCTATTTTGTCAAATGTAGGAGCCCAGACACTTATACACCTACAGCTACAAAGGATATGGATCCACTCCTCCTGAAACCAACACTGGTATGCTGAGCTTTCCAACAGAAGTAAATACTGAAGTGAAAAAGAGCTGATCTAACTCAAAATTATACCACCCATTGAAGCATTTTTGTTCTTTTCCTTTTAATTAAAAACCAAGAAATTTCAAATTCCTTTACATTCGATGAGGAGAAGGAAGTAGTTGTTGGGTACAGGATTTTTTTAGATCTACATTTTCCTTCAGGTTTTCACATGCTCTTACATAAACATTTCCTGGCTCAATATTGTGTTTGCTCACACCAAAGTTCTTCCACAGACGCTTTTACTTCCTGCTGCAAAGAAGGGGGAGGGAAGGCAGTGTGCAGTGTAGCACCATTTATCCTTTTCAGACAAGGTCTGATTTAGAAAAGGACCAGTCACAACTTGCTGGGAACCAGAAGCCAAATAAATTATTTTACTGTTTGATTATCCACATCATTCAAAACCTGTGTCAGTGGCAATTGGCGTGCTTCCTGTCATGCTGGGACCTGGGTTGCACAACAAGTTCGTCTTGCAGAAAAATGCGAGGTTTCTGGAACTGAAGGCTCCTGGAGCTGTTAGTTTTCAAAAATTTTATCTTGGACTGAGCACCTTAACTCCTCCCTGTTCTCTAGCACAGCAGCTAAAATGGAGCCATCCTGCTGGAGCCTGTACAGCCAGCAGCTTCCCCAGGGATCCCCCACACCCTTCCCCTCACATTAATGAGCAGCTAACTAACAGAGTAAATAGAAATAAATTAGCAACAAACTTATTCTGGTAGATGTCAAGGAAGAAAAGAATTCTAAAGAGGAATTTAAACAGGGAAAAAGATATATTAGCTTAGCTGCTCATTGTACGAAAGAGTGCTTGTGTAAGATACCACATTAAAAAAAAAAAGTTCTTAAACAAAAGACAAAAGACTCGTTAAATAAAATAGAAAGTAATTCTCTAAGGCTTGTACCACTAATGGAACTGTGAGTAGGGATGAAAAAAGTTAGCACTATCTCTAGCTCAGGAAGTCCCAAAACCATGATTCAGTAGAAGGTAGGAGAGTACACCAAGAAGGGATCATTACGTGCTTGACATTTTCTTATTCGCTACCCCGGGCTGCTGCCAGAAACAGGATACCCAGCTAGACAGATGTTTAGTCTGATCCTGTATGACTGTTCCTCCCTTGTGACAGTAAGACATAAATGTGGATAGGAGGAAAGTTATGTGCAACTCAGGGTTCACATGAAACTTGACGTGGATACAAGCACAGCAGCTGAAAGTGAAGAGATTCAAACCAGGCGTGTCAGCTCTGGGCAAATTCTGGTCACTATGGACTCCACCCCTGGGAGAAGTTCATACTGCCCAAAATCCTTCTCATATATTTTAGGATTAATCTTAAGGATGTAGGGCACTTTTGGAGTCAAACCACTTCCTCTACCCTACACTGGTCTTACATATTTCATTCTTTACGGGGGAAAAAACCAAAACAAAACAAAACAAAAAACCTCTCTGTAAATTAATACCTGGCATCATGCTAATGCCAATGTGGACATCTTCTGCATTGCATTCTCTAGGTCTTTGCAAGAAAACAAGTCTTCCCAATGCCACCAATCTTTCTGATATGCAAGTCAAAACTTATTCACAATGTACAGTATTCATTATCTTGCCATCAAGCATTTGGGAACTAAAGCAGATATGCAGAGAAATTTTGCAATATAATGACAATGTCACAATGTCAACCATAACTTCTAAGTTGTACATAGAGGGTCCAAATCATCACAGTTCAAATACAGCTGGAACAATTCCTAGTCAGGAAGAGTTTTACTTCCTCCTTAACTATAGACTACAGTGAAATGAGGAACAGTCACAAGAAATTTTCTTGCAGCACAGCCATCAGAAAGACTACTTGCTCTTGCTCCTGGCCATTTTAATTCTTGCTCTTTCAGGCAAGCTTGCTAAAGAAACTGTATCTAGAAAATGTTATACAACAATTGCAGCAAGTAGCCTATAGAACAGTTTATTTGCTGTGACAAATTGCACAGAGCATGCGGCACACCAATACTCCATATTCTCTTCTGGGTCACTGAATTGATTCTGGTTCAAATTCCTGACAAACCATTTCATATGTAAAGACATTAAAGGACTAACACTATTTTTTTTTGCTAGCTCAGTCTAGCCTCTACTCTAGGAGCTAGGGTAGCCTGCAAGGCAATACACAGCATGGATACAAGCCCACTCAGACATTTCTTGGATGAATATCTAGCTACTATAATGTTATGTAAAAGGGAGCTGCTCCATTTTTCTCACAGCAGCAGCTGCTGTCACTGCATTTTAGGAGGAGATGAAACTGTCCAAGGATATTCTGTGCTCTGGGAACATTTGCCAGATCAGCTGTCCCAGGTAATCCTGATCCCATAGCATCTGCTTCCTGGATTGCAGTCAAGCTGACAGAGCGTGGCAGCAAGCTCTTCCAAAAGAGAGCTGGTTTGGACCTTGCCTGCAACCAGCGTGGCAGGCACCATGGAACAGTAAAGTTGCTCATGGAATTTAGGTGCCACCTGAGCTAGACTGAAGTTAAAGAGGCACTCTTAGAGCCACAGTTTCAGACTTAAATAGCTTACTCTTCCAAATCTCAGGTTAGAAAGGGGTGACTTCAGTGATATGTTTTGTGAAATAGTTAGAATGATTTGCACTATGGAGGCAATCTCCTCATTTCACTTCAGCATTCTTTTAAAACCAGTATCTCTTTCATAGTGGGGAGGTGATTTGGTGACAGCACCAGCTTATAAGCGACAGCTTCAACACGGTCAGACAAACACTTAACAAAAATACTCATGAACCAAGCTTAAAACAGGTAGGGCAACTGGTCAGAAAGCAATATTTTCTCTCTGTTCAGATAACAGATGAAGAAACATAGACAAGTACCTTAAATTAGAGAGCAAAATCCATGTGTTTATGTTATAATAATCAATGTCACCTTGCACCAGAAAAAAACAATCCACATGCAGAAGGATTTCTTTAAAGATAATACACTTTAAATTACATTGGTATACTCTTAGTTCACAGCTATAAACTTTTTCTGCTCTGGGACACTTGCAGCCTGAAGACTTGCACAACAAGCCAGGTATACCAGATAAGATTCACACTATATTAAGGAAAAGAGAAGTTCTCAAAACAGCAACAGAGTTGTTTAATTTACCTTACCTTATACTGTTCATCAGAGTAACATTACTTCTTATTTCTAAGTAAAAATATACATGTGTCTATGTAAAGAGAGACACAGAGATGGATACTCTGTTAATTTACAAAAAGGTTAATGATTTTCATCAATCTTCACGTATTAAGAGGTGCTTATAATTTCTATCACAATGCCCATTCTAGTCATAATTTATAACTTATGGAAGGCCACAATTAATCTGCTACCTCTCCAAATAATATTTCAGTAACTTTGGTTTAAGATCCCTTCCAGACCAATAGTCCTTCATGACTGAATCTGTGTTTCAATAGGACAAATCTCACTAGGATAGGCAGGGGGAGATGATTTCCACTGAACATGTAATGTTTACCAGTGATACTGAGCAGCAACATTTTGATGCTGTCTGACACTATATGAGAAATCACTTTCTAATTAAATGGGAAAGTAGCATATATATGAGGTAACAGCCAGGTTCTGAGTGTGGAATTTTCTCATTTTCTCATTTTGTAGGGTAGGTCTGCCCTGCTTCTTTAAAAAAAGGCACTGTTAAAAAAATATGACCTTGGAAAGATTTGCTACACATGGCATACAGAAACTGTTATTCCCGAGACTCCACAGCTCCTAAGTGTTTCAAAAACAGGCATAGAAGAATGAAAAAAACCACAGACAGGTGACAATAATGGCATCAGCAAAATACCTTATACCTCACTTAAATATTTCATATTCAAGGCACAAGTTACAACTCATGAATTTCATTAAATCTACCTCATTTATGCCAGAATCCATTGCCGCTTTGTATTTCAAGGGAATAGAAATACACGAGAGATTGTGGACAAAAGTGATATTTCTTGTAGGAATAAAATCCAAACAGAAAAAGAGAGAGACTTAGGCTTAATCTTCCTCATTATTTGATAAAAAAGAATTTTCTGAGTAAAGGTACAAGTTATTTGTGGTTTTGATCACTCCAGTACACTGTTCCGTACCTAGGAGTAGAAAATGTTTCAAATATTTAACAAATCAGGGCTAATTATACAGAATAATTGAATCCTTAATATAAAGCCTGAGAGACTTTATTCTTCTAACGTTACTTGCTGCTGATGTGAATACCATGAGAAGAGATAAAGCCACAGACCTGTTAATACAAAGAAGACAGTTAAAAATTACTTTCAGTTTTGAGAAAAACACTAGGCTCTGAATATAAGTTATTTATTAAAGTTCAATTCCCTTTTTTCCCCAAAAAAAGTTATTTTAATTACTGCTTTTTTATGCCAAGTGTCTGCTTAACTTAAGAGAAGAAATTACTTTTTATTTGAAGCATTGCCTACTAGAAATAAGAGTTACTCAAGGGCAGTGTTTTATTGATAAAGCTTTTTTCTTAATAATCATCATATGTCATAACATTTCACAGGATTCATAAGGTTCATATCTTTTCAAAGGCAGAAACAACTCGAAGTTCTCATCTGAAAAAAACCCCAAAGCACTATCTCAAGTTGGACTCATTTTTGCTTTTTAAACCCTAGATATAGTAAAAGTCAGGTCTTCATAAAAGTAGGAGAGGTTATTTGTTACCATAAGAGCCACCATTTTTAAACTGTTATGAGTATTTGCATACATTTACATGCACTGAAAGCACAGCCATTCAGAACAAACAAGGTTCATTATGAAGACAAACATGCTGAGTATGACTGACTGACAATCTACACAATGGCTGGTTTGAACTTTACATTCACCGACCATTTTTCTGGGGAGGAGGAGGAACAGCTAAGAGGATGCCTTACATCTCTTCAGCCACTTTTTATTTTTGATAAACCCTGGGGCTGGCTCTGTTAAGGTGAGAGAATACACTGAGCAGCCCATTCAGCCTGTTGAAAACCTCTGCTACGGTCTCTGACTTCTAGCAGGCAAGCTTAAATGAATCTCTCTCAAGCAGTGGAATAGGTAGAAAAACTGGTTTATCAAAAAGACATACACAGTTCCCTTAAACAGTTCAACTTTAAGGCATGTCTGCATGCATTCCTACTGCCTGTGACAATAGTAACACTTCCTTTCAGCCTAATAGGTCCTGAGCCCCATCCTTTGTCTGCTGATTAACTGCTCTATTCATTGACCAGACCACTAATTGCATGCTCCTTATAGTTACCCTACATTACTGTAAGAATTAATGAGACACAATTACAGCTCCCAGAAATCTCAGGCCTAGCCAACTGCAAAGCACTCCAACTGAATAAGAACTCCCCAAGAATAAAGAGAAAAATTCAGCCCATTGTTCACAGGAAGCAGAATGTTTTTTGTTAAAAAATTGTATTTATTTGAAGCTGTTTCATAATTAGGCCCTGGAGAAAAAAAAAAAAAAAAAAAAAAAAAAGAGAGAGAAAAAAAAAAAAAGACAGAGAGAGAGAGAGAGAATAGAGAAAGAACTTGGGAACCAGCATTCACTGAGAAATCACAGCAGATGCAAAGAGACAAGCACACAGTTCAGATATGAAGAGAAAAAAACATAAGGAATGAGTGCATATAAAATTAGTGCTATGAACACTACAAACATCTATAACAAATCATCTGTTTAAAAAGAGCGTGTCCCACTGTATGGGAGCCACCACTAATGCAACCTTATATTTGACAGCTTCAATTTTGAACAATTTAAAATAAGCATATGGCAAGATTCTGCAGTCATGTCTACTATGAGATGGAAGAAGAGGAGTTTAATTTCCCACTCTCAGAATTTAATACACATTAGGAGTCAGTATCATTAGCCATGAAAGTCAAAATGAAGGACAGAAAATGAGTTTTTTTCAAAATCACCCATATTGAAAACTGCACTCACATTTAATCTGTGTAATCAACAGCCACAGCTATTCAAAGTCTTAGTGACTACAATCACTACCTATTAGCTTGTAAGTAGTTCAAAAGCTATTATTCTCACTTGAACAATTTTCCAATACACACGAGACAGCATTAAGTTAATGAAGTTAATATGCAAAGTCAATATTCTTTGTTATGAAGTCATCTTATTCCATAGGTTCCTCTTCAACATATTTTCACCATATAAATTCGATTTAAATTACATGTGTAGAGTTTGACAAAGCCACTGATACTTAAAACAGGGCTTGAAATGCAGCACTATACTTTATAGCCCTAGTAACCATTTTCCAGGGTACAATTTATAGCAGCCACTGAGACCCCAAACTAAGCATGTCAGACTGGCACTGCTACATTCCAGAATCAACATCTTTGGACAGAGACAACATTTTTTGTACGTCTCTACAGGGATTCTCAATAATTGCACCTAACTGCAGTAATAGCTTAAATTCATGGGCAATGGATGTTCTTCTGATATTATCGCTCACTGATATCACAGCAGAACGCTTTCCTGCATGAAGCAGACAGTTACCACCATGTGGTGCTGAATCCCAAGCAGGAAACAAGGCACAAATATGGATCAGAGACCTTTGTGTTCAGTGTATAATAAGTCCAATATCCCTGTCATAGAACAGCAATCATTAACTCGGGGATCTTTTGTTAAATGGCCCCTGTGGCTGGACTGGTAACAGCAGGGATCGAATTTGCAACCCTCAAGACTAGATTCATCTGTCAGAGAGACTGCAGGCCTACAGAGTCATGCATTTCCAAAGTGAGTCTCTAGGACTTCACATGAAAATACCAATTTCAATTAACCTTGGCTGATTAATCAACCTTAGTGCATGGCCACAGAGCTTACATACATAGCTCTAGCTCTGGCAGAATTATTTGAAATGGGTTTTCTGCATGTCTTGGAAAAACCTTTGAGGAAAAAAGAAACCTTTGTCTCAAATAAAACATCACCTAGCTTGTTCAAGCTGTTCCCATTTCAAGCCCAAAAATAGAACAAGTCTGAATTCCTGCAGAGTGTGATGTGAAATAATTTCTACTAGTGCAAATAATGTATTCTGGTATCTAGTCCAGCCTTCATTTCAGATGTTATGAAGTAACTTAACCAACACAAAATATGCACACACTGGAGGTTTTGCTTTAATTTCTTGTTGGGGTGTCTCTCTCTCCATAAAGAAAAAGGAGTCCTTCCTGCAACAAACACTATGAGCCCACATTTTAGGGCATCAATTCTAAGGTAGAATTTCTAAATGAAAGATAATTAGAGGGATACAGGAAGAGCAATGTAAGGGACAAGGGAAGGTTTCATGTCATAACCTAAGCTCACTTGAACCATTTCTACTCTCCTGTTCCACTACCAATTTCTTTAGAACTATTTGTTATTTATGGTAGTGCATATAGCACCAGCTAAGGACAATCCTGATCCACCAAATGTTCCCACTTGCTTATTTATGTGGGAAATGATTTGCCCAAGGAAAATTCCACTTTTGTACTTCTCATCCTTTAGTTAGCATGTTGCACATCATAAGATTCACTACTAGGGAGCTTCCTTGCCTCCTTTTCATTGTTATAACTACATCCAGCCCTCTTTCTTCCTAAAAGTAGTTCAGTTAAGCAATGGTTTGTCTAGACCATCTCTGAAGTGTGGCCCCAGAAGTATCTTCAAGACTATAACCACCAACAGGACAGATACCAAACATGAAAATTCATGCATTGTCAGGAACTTGCAGCTGTAAGACAAGCCTGTAGGCAGAAGATGAAGAGAAGACGGTAACAGTATTCTCAGAGTTGCTCTGGAGATCATTCTTGGGAGCAGTGTAAGCATAAGCTGTGATGTATCATCTCTGTGTGCAGTGATAAACTGGTATATGGGTCCCTACAGGATGAGGCTCACAGTTGATTTACACTAGAAAGGTTAATACAGAAATTACACTAACAAGACTCTTTTTCTCAAGCAACCTACACCTATCCCTCAAGAGAAGTAAAATGCACAGGTAAAAGAGCTCCTTATGCAGCTTCTGCACAGGGGTTTTCACTGGCATAGCTATGTCAGCAAAAAAATCACATCCCTCCCTGACAGGCCTCCTTGATGACACTTTCAAGTGCAAACCAGGTGTCAGCATTTCTGTTATGACAGAAAAAGAGTTCTACAGTAGTCATGAGCTGAATATTTGGCCTTTCATGACCTGGAAAAGTCCTTGCTTCCAAGGAGGTCAAATCACATGATCATGTTTTTCACCAGCATAATCTCTCATGACCATATTACTAGTATGGCACTGTATTAACACATATAGAGTAGGAGAAAATATATTAATAGCCAATCATTTATATTCTGTATTCCCATGTAAAACTTATCTATTTACACTACATTAATGCCACAAAAAATCCAGTGAATGGGAAGGACCAACAGTTCTATGTAAAACATTGCTGCAATTTTTAGATTAGTCTAAAAATTGTTTGAAATCTACTAATCTCTGGACATTTCGGTTAATTATATGTGGCACTCAGAAATATTTAGATTATTCCAAGAAGAGATTCTATAGATTGAATTCCCAGATGCATCCCAGATCATGGAAGAAGCCAACCAAGTACAAACATCTTTCATTTTAATCAGCTTTGTTAGGTAGGAAGTTAACAATATTGCTTTGAAAGCAGCTAGATAGCTTTAAAGACAGGACAATTAAATGCATAAATCTACCATGTGGCATTAGAATTAGAATTAGACAACAACCTCAGAGCTGAAGAGATGATTGGAAGAAGACACACTGCCACAGGCAGTGTTACAGAGGGTTCCTCAAGGACCACCAGCCCTGTACCTGTTCCTAACATAATTTACCATATTGTCTCCATCTCTCGTTCTCTGATCCCATAAGAAAACATATTTCAGAAACAAAAAGCATTCTGTGATATCTAAGCACTTAAATCCCCACCCAAACTGCTCCTACTCCTAAAACTAAGACAAAGTTTAGCATAGGAAGAAAGTTTCCTGTTGATTTATGCCCTGGTTTACTCTCACTGGTTTCAGAAGAACAAACAGCAGAGCAGAGAGTAGTTCCTGTGACAAAACCATTAGACTGACACAAGGTTCTGCATCCTTTAACTACCTGTGACACAAATCCCTACCCTGCCCTTTCTGTCACTCAAATGAAGTAGAATTTGGCTAATATGCAACTTGAATATTGGTCGGTCACACATTGGTCAAAAAAATAGACAAATTGGACAAAATAGTCAAATCCCTGTCAATTTTCAGCCCTAAGGATTCTTTTTATAGCAGTCTTATGTTTCATACATGTCATTGTAAGAGGGGAGACAGTCACTGAAAATTAAATGCTTTTATTACATATACAAAGTGTAAGAGTGGAAAGAGCTGGAGAGGAACAGTCCAAAGAAATACAGGAAAGAATTAGGAAAGAACATCTCCCAAAAGAGAAGAATAATTAAGCATCCAAACTGTCAATTAACAGTAAAAAGCCAATGAGAGAAACATGTATGGAAGAATGCAGAGATGTGTGAGGAATTAAGAGGCAGTATTGCAACTCATCTTTGTATGTGCAGAGTTACAAGGTATTTATTTAGGTTACTGAATCCTACTTAGGAACAAGTCCTGCTCAGCTCTGCGGGAGATTGGGCACCTTCACATCTCTGACAATTTGGGTTCAAGGACTGCTCCCACAGGACATCAGTGTCTGTGCCTGTCTCACTGTGTTAGGCAACCAGAAGAACATTATGAAGAAACTCTTGATGCACCAGTGAGTTGGAACAAAACTCTCACTCTACCATAAAAACATTTAATGTCCTACACGCAGGACCACTTAATGAGGCTTAGTAAAAAGCAGTTGTCTGGGGGAAGTTACAGGCAGTTGCTTATTCTGTATTTATGTGCAGGTTCAGAAATTTCCTCTGGAAAGCTGCCAGCCTTTCTCCACACACAATTGTCATGTACCATTTGTATTACTGTAGAACCTGTAAGCCCAGGCTATGGGTCAGTCCTACACAGATGCAAAGAAAAAAAGAACATGTGTACACACCTGATGTGTCATGCAACCCAAACAGTATCCATAAGAGAATTTTTTAAAAAATTATTAGCTTAAAGCTACTTACTACAAGCAATAGTAGAATTATCATAAAAGCATTCTTCAGATTACATTTGAACATGCTTAGAAAGGAGAAATATGTATTGAACCACATAGAGAAATACAGATTATTACAGTATTACATAAACTCCATGTAGACAGGAGAAACACCTTCTGTGAAAGCAGTGGGGGTTTTTTACGTAGCTAGATTAAATGTATTCCATGCAAATGATTTACAAAAACTGAACACATGGGAACCACTCCAGTAACTACAGTCTTGGAGGGCTTTCTGTTACAAGTATATGTTTGGATATCATTTATAACACATACTTCCCAGCAATAATTTACCCTTCCACTCAAAAACCTTGTATAAAGGTACTTCACTGTTACCACACAAAAAAATCAGAATAACTTCAGAGAGAGCAACAAAGGAAATTTGCATCTGACACTAATATCTTCACAGGATAAAGTATATTTTAATGAAGATATTGTCAGCAATACATGTGTTTATGCTTCTTTTTTCTCTTCACACTTCGATTTTATTTCATTTATGTCATGACTTACCTTGCAAGTTTAAGAAATACATCATTTATTCATGACCTCTACTTTCTTTCAGAACCTCTCAGTTACACAGAAGACCAGGTTAAAGAAAAATCAAGTGGTTTGTCTGATAACAGTTAGTGTCAAAATAAACTGTGTATGTTGAATTTCTGTTAGCTGAAGCCATAATTTAAAAAAAACCAACCCAAAAACCAGTGCTTGCTTTACCTTTTTCCGGAATAAACACTCATAATTAAACTTTCTACTTTTCCAAGTAGCTGACTATGTATTCCTGCACAGCAGGAGGTTTTCTCCACAGACGTATTGACTTGGACAATAAACAAAGCAAAAATCTCTGACTGGAATTTACAGCTAAATTTAACCATGCATACTGTTAATAAAATTTGCATAAATGCCTTTCAACATTAAGAAAAAAATAAAAGTTGAAATTCAATGAATTTGGGCACTGCACTGCTTTGCAAGGACAAAAAAAAGAGATTTAAGTTGTAATTTCCATATTTATTGAGGATGCAAAAAAAAAAAATCCTGGTGCTTTCTTGATGAGATTTGAAAGATGACAGCATATTAATAGTAAAGGAGCTTCTCCTTAGCAAAGATGGCTTAAACAGTAGCTATAAAACACTGATGAAGGGCCACATAATTTTAGAAAACATTTCCAGCATCTCTTCTTTCTCTGTCCTTCAACCACAAAACAAGTAAAAGCAGTTAACATATTTTGAAGAAATATCACCCACCCTTTCCCCTCAGTGTCAACTTTCCCCATGAAACATTAACAGATCAGTCAGCATTGACTTCTTACAATTCAAGGTGGTAAAGGAAACCTTACTGATTTTTTTTTCATTTTTTGCCACAATACTGCATCACCACTAGCCCTCCAAAGCCATGAATTATAAGTAGCAAACATCCACCTTCTATTTTTAATTTTTGTGTCTCCTTTCACAGCATCCTGGACATTTGGATGTCTTAGGAATTTAATTTAAAGGAATTAAGGTTTCTATTTCCTTTAAAACTAAGTTACTTTACCTGGATCTGCCTAGCCACAAAAAGTAGACAATGCAATGCAGTTCTGCCAGCATAAAACCTTTTAGATAAGCAAAAATACTTTCCCACTAAAGAGAGAAGATCATACTCCTTTGAGGTACTTTTCCAGTACAAAACTGGATGTATTCCAGGGATTATGCTGTTGGTTGGGTGGTTTGGGTTTGTTTTGTTGGAGATTTTTTTTTTCTTTTTTCTTGTTTTGTTTTGTTTTTTAATTCAAACAGTGAACTTTTATCAGTAAAGCTCTCATTAAATTACAAAAAAAATTTCACATTACCACGGCATGTACTTTATGGTTTTTAATACTTGCCCTTGCTCTGGGCAGTATTTCAAGGGCACCTTTAACCTCTGCTTAAGTCTTCGGAATTTGGCTACTCCTCAACCGGAGGAGTGAGAGGGCAAAAGTGAGGAACTTGGTCATCACTTAGGGCATTACCCACAATTGACTGTGCAAATAAGTGGCCCAGTCATTCTTTTCTTAGGTTTCAGGTGAAACAAACAACCATTAACACCCCGCTGAGATGCACAGATCAGCTCTCACCTCCCAAAGCCCTTCTAGCACACACTGCAGGCCTGGGCAGGAGATCTCTGAATGCTGAATTTTTCCTTCAACTCAGCGTTTTTCTTTTCTAACCAACAAGCCGTGCTGTGAGAGCAGTGCACTACAAGCATCTCTAGCGCTCAGGCTGTGGCTATGAACAGCTCCATATCATCACAAGGTGTGAGTGAGACTCTGTAAAACACCATGGTACCCTCCAGAGCATCCTCTCGTGAGATCCATGTGTTGACACATTACTTCAGATTTTTTGTGCAAAATGCTCCATTCAGATATGGTGTGACAGAACGAGCTGAGGAAGTGCAGGAGGAATTTTATTGTGCAAATGTGCAATAAAAACTAGGTAAAAACCCCAGTGACACAGAGGAAGTCATCAATGTCCTATCTGCATTCTGGTCCAATCATAAGAAACCAAAAACTACAGGAAGGTATGGCTTTCAATGAGGTTACCCACGAGAAGCTGAGAGCTCACTGGGATGTGTTCATGCCATTCAGGTCAGCAGAAGTCAAGGATCACAATTCTCCAAATACAAATTGCTGAGCAGGAAACCAAGCCAGCAGTTAAACCCTGCAGAATCAGGCACTGAAATTAATGAGTTAAAGATTAATTCACTCACAGACTGTGTGTACATGGTCACCTCATGGGGCCATCACCAGGAAGACAAGAGATCTTCTTAGAAGAACTGGCTCTACCAGAGGCTAATTAACAGATATGCTGACTGTAAATAAAAGCAGGAGGTGGTAAACAGAAAAGAATAGAAAGTTTGATGGGGCTCCCAACAGATGCTGTGTGTCAATAAACGTCAGTTGAAACTTAGATGCTGCTTTGTGCTCTCAAGGAAATCATTATAATCACATTATTCTGTAACACAGTCTAGCCTAATCTCCATGCCTCATACCAGAGAGGATATTTTTGATCAACTAGACATTTGTTAATTACAAAACCAAGCATCTTGAAGCTATTTTGTTTTACATACAGAATGAAGCAACTTATTTAAAAGTGAAAATTATTACATTAACATTTACTACCCATAAAACTAACAATGCCCATAAAGCTAAGAACTGTTTCTTATATCCCAAACCAAATGAGTGACTCTTGTAAAAATATTGTTTGCTTCAAAACTGCCAGTTAGATAGTACAAACATGTCTACAAAACAGACAAGAGACCGATATACACAATTAGGCTTTTTAAGCACAGAAACACTTTTTTTCAGTTCAGCCTCATAATTTCCTAAATCTGTAGATGTATGCCTTGATTTTGGGTTTTGACACTAGATTCTTCATATATATTTTACCACAGCATTTGCCTTCACTGTCTATTTCATTAATTTTCTGCCAATAAAGGACTCTCCATAAGGAAAACAGTTTTAAAAGTACTGAACACTTAAAAGATGGAGATATTCATAGTCCATTCTCTGCCCCACACCCCCAAAAGTTAATTCCCACTACAAACCCGATTTTTTGTTTCCTAATCCCCTCTCCCATTTAGCGACCCGATTTGACAAACCTTTTCTCAAGCAAACAGACATTTTAAATAACCAGCATCACTGAGGAGGACAGACTATTTTGCATGAGAAAGTTTACAGGATGTAATCTTCTCTTTGCCTTGAAGTAAAAGTAATTACTACCTAGTACTGAAATGAAAGAAATTTAATAGTGTCACTCCAATTACTTGTGAACACATGTTTATTTTGCACCCAATTACTCCCCTCAATTCTTCCAGTTTCAAGAGTGGACAGATTTGGCAACTCTATTTGCTTCCCAGTTCTTGACATTATCATAAAAATTCTGATTAAAGCATACAAATTATGTGAGAGAAGTTGCACTATTCTGTTATTCTTGACACACTTTAGAGACAGGATTACTATATCTTCTTTCACTTCACAGAATTTTTAAATTAATTTTAATAGAATTTACATATTTTTACTGCTTTTCTGGGAAAACACGAAAATTTTTTTCTACTTTTTCCAACTCATGAATTCTAATGTACTAAAATGTCTTCCTTGTACAGTGATTATTTGAAGAAATGCTAATTGACTGTGGAGCACTATGCTTCAGAAAGTATTTGGATTCCACACATGAGCAGCTGGTACCATATGAGCTCACTCTTATGCTTCAATATTGTGCTTTCCTTTCTCTGTTGTCCTTCCTGCCACACTTTGGGTTGATGAATCTATTTCTCAACAATTCTCAAACTATTTCTTTCTTTTAAATATTGTCTGGCTATTATATTTTCTTGCAAATATTTATTTTAACTAGTTTTAAGCTAATAAAAGGGAGCTACTAGTACAAACAATGTACTATAATAAAATTGTGCTGACAGAAATCTGAATAAAAAGTGTCTGCCACGTCAAGTAAAGAAGTAAAAGGGACCCCACCTATTTTGGTCAATATAACACCCAGGTAAATTTAAGCACAAAGAAGTAAAACTAAATATATCTATTTTCAGGAAATCACAAAAATTCTGAAGAGATTATTAAAAACATAAGAAAAACCCCAAACCCTGCTGTTTTACTAAGAGTATGCTCCTTTACAGAGTTGATAATTAGTGCCTGTGAAGATTAAACAGCATAGTATTAGTCAGCAGTCATGAACTAAGTTAAACTACCATAAAGGTTAAGAATATCTGGAAAGATATTTCTGTAAAGTTGTTACGATTCAAAACAAGCAATAAAGAATAACAATCAACTTTGGCTTCAGAAATGCCACCTGTTGCCAGTTGGTGGTAGCTTCTGGCTACAAACTGCATTCTGACACTGAACTAATGAAGAACACAACACATACTGGAGCTAATGCAGATTATAGTAACAATTTTCCTCCCTGATTTTTAATATTTGCCTTGTTTTCTCTTCTTGTCACAATACAAGGTCCAGTGAATTTTGCAGAAGTCTCACGTTAATGTTCTACCCATCAACTTTGGAAGATCAAACAAAAAGGTTCACAGTTGTACTTAAGACATAGTTGTTACAAATTCTTACTTCTACAAAAAGCAACAAAGGAGAACTTGAAGCTACAAAACCTATTTTAAAAAAAAAATCAACAGAATGCTTGAGACTCCAGAATCACAATCTATTCAGACAAAATTCTCTATTCCTATGCTCATATATTTTAGTGATTCGCTTGCACTTTTCTCAGTGAAAAAATTTAATTTTTGATAAATTTTGCTGAATTCCAGATGGCCAAAGTCCACACTTACTCATTTGTCAGTGTACTTTTCTGCACCCAAGTATGGCTATGACAATTCAGATCAAAGGTCCATTTAGCTCAGTATCCTGCTTCCAAAAGCAGTCATAAGTCAGAGTGAAGAGAGCATGAGCAAAAAAATTAAATACAGTATTTTCCCAGAATAACTCTCTAGCACTTCAAATGTATTCCACTCAAGAATTCCTGAAAATGATGTAATTTATCTATTTATCTTGCCCAACAGACCTTTTTTTCACATATTCAATCATCCCTTAAACGTCTGTAAACTTTTGTATCCACAACATGCCAAAGCAAGGCTACCCTGGGCAAAGAACTGGGAATTGTATTGTAATGATACTGTTTTGTGCACAGTCAGTACACAGTACTCACATTTTCTTATTAAAACACAGCCAAAATAAATTTAAAAAAATAAAAGCAAGATTGATGCACTCCTTGAAAGAAACTGAGTTTGCACACACCCAAGTGAGTTGAGTCCAGTGGGAATTAACATTCTGAGCACAGTAAAATGCTGCAATAGCAAGAGTTATAGCAAGGTTGAATATAGCTTGAAAAGAAGGCAGATGTCATGAGTGAAAAAACAGACACCCTAAAAAAGCAGCCAAAAAACTCTGTAAGCCTCCCTCAGTCCAACAACCAAATTCTGATCCAAGAAGGTTAAATATAGGGCTGCTTGAAAATTTTCCACTGCATCTATTTTTGATGGGAAATGAGGCTTTCAGCTAAACACTTTCTGGTTGGATTGTTTGGGGGTTTTTGGCATGTCTAAATATGTGCTTCTGCAAGTATACTTTTCTTACCAAAAAGCCAAACTTATCAACAAAAATATTTTGATTGAAAACATAGTATGTTATTAAGAAATGCTAGTGTAGCATTTCAATGTATCTCTAGCTTACCTGCTTTATGTGGCAGATCTCTATCAACTAGACTTAGCATTTAAATGAAAATTCTGATGACAGATCACTTTGTGGGATTCCCCACTTCCAGCACTCCCTTCAAAGAGGAAAGATCATGGCAAAATGTCAAAGGTGGAAGGCAGCCTCAGCCTTGCAGAGCAGGGCCAGCAGGAATGCAGGTTATAATGTCGGAGGAGGACTATAGTAACATTTTTTCAAATCCAGAAGTTTTAGTTTTCAGACAAAGTCTTCCAACTCTCTGAATTCTGTCAAAGAATGTTGTGTTTCCTGGAAAATTAAGACGAAAAAAGAAACAAAAAAAAATTCAAAAATTCATGCAGGAAATTTCATGGGTCAAGAAAGGTCCTTGTTACTTATTAACCTGCAGATTCAACCCTATCACTTGGACCCATCCACCCATAAATCAGAAAAGAAATTAAACAGAGTAAAATGTTTCAAGTTGTCCATCACAGTTCTGTTAGTAGTACTGTTCAAAAGCCAAGGAGCTAAACCCAAGCAAAAACAAACAGAGTTCAATGGATGTGATAACTTAATGCATGAGCCCTAACTTATGAAAGACCAACCAGGCTACCTTACAAAAGCAAAGGATGAAGATGAGATTTATACAATGGCTACGCTTACTAAGTAAGAAATTTGTAATACAAAAATATGTATAGCAAAATTAGCAAAGTGGCAAGAATATATGATACTCCCATTATTATTCCCTTTCTGGGTTCTCTATTTCAGTAAAGTAAACTAGAAGGAATAAATCCAATAAGACTAATACAATAAAAAGTATCAGCTATCCCAACATGGCAATTATCACCCCTTTTCTTGGAACCCCACAATCCCCTGGAAGAACTGAAAGCTTTTCATACAAAACCATGCCTTGACCAGACCAAGACAGAGAAACACTCAACTAATACTACCAGGAAAAAATGCTACAACTAAATTTCTAGTATTTCTCTCCCCTTGTGGCTGTTCCTTGACATACAATTGCACCCCCTCACCCCAATGGCAAAATAAATGTATAAAGAAAAGAAATAAAAGACAAGAAATCCATCAAAACTGCACCTTTTGTAATACTGTTGTGAACCTACAAAAGACAACTGCAGAAAATCTCATGCCAGTGGGGAACTTCTTTCTTTGCTCTCACCATACACAGAGAGGAATATTCCTGCCACCATTACACAAACTAGGAATCACAAAAATTCAAAGGAACTGGCAAAGAAATGTCCTTATTTTAGAACTCAGTGACTCAAACGAAATGAAGGACATTTTGCTATTACAGTGAAATTCCTTTCAACACCTTGCTTTTCAATCACACCATTTTTTTACTAAAATAAAAATAGAGAAAGGTATTTAGCAGTTTCTGCTGAGATGAGGCACCTGAGAGCTCCCTATAAGCAGCTCCAAACACTGCCTAATGCTGATTGCCTACAAAGTGTTAACATCTTTGACTGTCTAATATTATAAAGTGAAAAGTGCTAACACAATTTGTCATTCTCAAGGTAAATTTATTCATCAAAACTAGTACAAGCCCAAGCTTGCTGTCCTTACTCATATTTGAAATAAACAACCACAGTTGTCCCAGCAAAACTGGTACAGTGAAGGATTAGTAAGGGTCTAACTCTAGACTTTAAAAAATTGTTTAGAATAAATTAAATACAAAGAATAAATATTCAAAACCAGTGATGAAAGATACATCTGTTCTTTCAATTTTACCTCCTGGGCAATAAGTAATTTCAGTAAGAATTTTTCAGTGTGATTTTTATCATTCAATATTTTAAAAATTACTACTGGGCATCCATCAAAAGTTGGGATTAGAAACAGTGAAACTTAAAAAATGTCTACTTCAAACATATGCAAAACATTATTCCCTTAACTTATAGTTTCACTGACCTCCAAGGTGCAAAAAGCAGCAGCAGAATTTATGACCAACTCCATATTGTTCAAGGATTTAATGACATGTTCTTCTTTGAATCAGTTATACAAAGTTTTGCTTTCTTGTTTCTGGGTTTTAGTCTTATCCATGCCTTTCAACACAGAGTGTCATTTTTTTCTTCAGTTCACTTCTTACTCATAAGCACATCACTTCTTTAGTTTCTCATTTAATTTACAGCATGTGAGAAGGCATATGAGCAAGATAATGTCTCCATGTACCTTATGCAGAAGTTCTTAGCTCCAAGTGGACTACACTGCTTTATCTTGTCTCTGCATCAACGTTCTCTCACCAGGCTGGACGAGCTGGCACAGAGCTGCACACAGACTGGGATGGATTCCTTGCAAGGAGTCCCACAGCTGTGTGAGTGTGGCCACTGAGCCATCCCAGCTCTGATCTACCCAAAGAGACAGACAGCCCTGCACTCCCCACCTCCTCTGCCGTGGCCCTTCCTTTCTCCCAGTCAGTATCAATGGTCAGAGCTGGTAAGAGTTAAATATGCTATTCACCCATCTGCTATCACCCAAACATGGATTAAGTAACAAAGTCAAGGATGCCAAGTTAATGGACAGAGTCCCCTTACTTCCCCCAGAAGCTCTGACATCCAAGTCCAGATTCCTGACTGTTACACCTTCTTAAGGCCAGTTGTAATTTGGAAGTTGTAATTTGGAAGCTGCCCATCCCAAATGGACACATCCAGATGGGTAAGGCAGGGAACAATGTAACAGAAGTGGATATTTGCCAGAAGCTTTGCAGGGGTTTATACCCAAGTTGTTAAAACTGAGGTCTCGAAAACTGGAGACTGACCAAATGGACTTCCCAACCCATGCCGGGAGTAGGGATGGTGAATGTGCCACTGAAGCATAAATGAGCATTAACTACATTTTGACAGAGCATGGAGACAGAATCACAAACTGCAGGAGTCTGCAGGAGTCACTGGTGTGCCAGAGGCCTGGACATGCTTTCACTTTGAGAAGAGAGTGGTGCATGTTTATACTCTCATATTAACCCCTAGAGACCAGACTTCTCCTTACCAACCTGTCTCCACATAACCTTCCTGAGATTCAGGAGTGCATTTACACACTAATGTTCCAGCCCAAAACTTTTTGTGGCTCGAAAGTAAATTCATGGTTACCTGGGTAATGAGAGGAAAACAACGCTACTCACTATGTCCATATGTACCTTACATACATTATGATTATTATTAACTGCATGGAGTTTGTGTTACTCTCCAAATAGGGTGACAAAGGATCAACAGACTATTTAATTCAGCACAATCTGCCTTCAAAAGTCACATGATTTCTCATGTGTGAAACATCACACCATGAGGTATAGGTCAGTAGCACAGGTGGATTATAAATGCAGCTTGATAAATAATGGTGGGGGAAAAAAATAATAATACGGAAAAAGCCCTCAAGAACACTTATTTTCCTTCCAAATCTTTATAATTTGTATTTTCTTGCATTCCTTCCTCCTGCATTGCTTCACTAATGAGAAATGAAGCAATATACAATTGCACTGAGAGAGGCAATGCTTTGCAGCTCAGTCACCAACTGTACAGTGTGAGAGAGCAGGGTTAAGCCCTTCAATAGCTCATCTCATATTGCTCTTGTGCTAAACTGCTATTCCACCTGACTCCTTACACTCATTCTGCTGCTCATTTTGTTTCTCTAATGAAGTCTATGCACTCAAAGAAGCCTCAGGAAGGAATCTAACCATGGTCTGCTCCTATGTTCAGCAGAAAATCCTCCAGCCACAATTCAGGGCCACAACCTGGAGTTCACTGTTGAAGCAATCCTCAGACCACAGCACTGATCCATCACTTTGTCATCATCCTTTATGGCAAAGGGACAGCAAAGTACTCTTCCAGAAGTTTCTCCTCCCCCTCTGTCACCTGCTCTTCACTCCAGGAGTAGCTATTGCAGCACATTGTATTCAGCCTATTTTCTTGTTGCCTGAAGTCTCTCTTGTATCTCACTGAACAACATCTCCCCAATCAGATCTGACATGCCTGAAAAAATGTAAGCAGAACATTGTTCTTGCCTACAAAAAGTTCTCATGAATCACAATAAATGACTCAGAAGATGTATGAATGCCATTTATTTATTTATTTTTGTAAAAGGAAAAATATCAAACTGTAAGACAGATATTCACACTGCATTCTCCTATCCCTATTTCTCTTCAAGTTTCACAGCACTGGATTTTTGTTCATAATTTGTGCTTTTCAGACTTGTAGAAGTACAAATCAGTCAGTTCTTTCCCATACTTGGATGTCCCATCATGTTGCTCAGTTCTAGACCATGTGGCATGTGAGAGAAAAGGACAGAAAAAAAACAAACAAACAAACAAACAAAAAACCCAACACCAGTTTATTTTAATTGGAACTTTTTAGGGAAAAGCTGAACATAGTAAGATACAACAACTCTACCTCACTGTGTTTACTAAATGTCCTGTAAAAATACTTTTTCTTCCTGCTTCTATTTATCCTGTCCTCAAAAAGTTCCACAGTTTCTAGTTTCATGGTGTTGTTCAATGCATTGTCCATGCAAAATCCCCTATGTCTTGCAGCTAACCAGCATTTGCTTAGACAGTCTCTGCACAAAGCTCTGTGGCCTGTGATAGGAAGGAGATCAGCCGAGCCAGCCTTTCTGGGTTTAATCCATGAAATTACTGCCTTCAGTCAAGGCTTCATTCTAACAAGATTATTTGAACAATTTCCATGGACCAAGTTCTTCTTTTCAAACATTTTTATAAAAGCACCATTCAGTGACCTATCCAATGCAGTCAATGCCACACTAAAATGTACTGGAGAACATTCAGTGGGAATTAAAAAGTGATTTTTCTCAATCTTATAAACTGAATATCTCTATTTTTACATAAACAAATATAGCACATTAGATCCAAGATTTCATGTGGCTTTTTTATTTCCAGTTTTTAAAAAAATAAAATTAAAAAAATTTAAAAGGAGCAATTTTACTTATTTTGAACTAAAATGCCCTGTACTTACCATTACCTGGTTTGGTGGAATCCATATAATCCCAAATGCAAAGCCTCAGATACACAGAAGAATTAAGCTATGTTAGAGGGGCCAGTGCCAAACTAATTGTTTGAATAAAAGAGGTGTGAGTATCTATGGCAGCAAAGATCTGTAATGACAAAGACTAGTCACAAAGTGACTAGATTTGACAACAAGTCAAATCTCGTAAATTTGTAACTTTGTAAAAAGTTATAATATCTGTAACATTCTTGCCAGCTTTATGTTTCTGCAGTATTTGATGACTGGACATCTGTTTTGAAATCCCAGGGAGAAAAAAAAAAAAAAAAAAAAGTGCTCTAAAGTATTCTGCATTGCTACAGCAAAGTTCAGCTTTTCAGAAAAAGCAGCTGCTGAGTTTTCTGGAATAAACATACAAACCATTTTAAAGACTTGACCCCTGATTCCTTCATCACAGGACTTCTAGGGACTTCAGGGAAGTCTCCAAGTATGAGGAACACACAACAGGCTCTGATTCCACAGTCTTGAGCTAACCAGGCTGCTCTTCAGTCACATAAAGCAAAGCAGCCTCCTCACAGCTGTGCTGTTTTATATACCTGAAAGACAATTTTAAAAATTGTCATGGTCTTACTAGGGAATTTGGATATGCAGTCATTACTAAATTGCCATGAAGTTCCATATTACCAATTCTGTCATTACTGAACAGCTTCAAGACACACAGTATCTTTGTGCTGTATCTCTTTTTCTCGTAGTAAGAAAACAAGAGCATATGAATGACAGCTAAAATGAAGCCAAATGTACTGTTGAGAAACTTGGTATTCTCTTATTTCTCGGAGAGTTATAGTGTAATTCTAAACTGCAGCATTCAGCATGTCTCCTGAGCTTCCTCGCTGAAATATAGCAATGGAAATTTTACAGCATCTGTGTTGCTTTTGGAAGCCATCACCTCACATCTGCTGTCTCTGTAGTGTAGAGTTTAAGTTCAGCATAAAAAGGTACTTTGTAACAGGCAAGAGGAATCCTGACAGAGCGGTAATTTACAGGCTCGCCCGGCTCCCCTGACTAGACTCACTCAGTTTTACATTCTGTAGAGATTTTTAAATAAGGTGCGCCTCAAGCAGCCACCAGCAAAAGGAGTCACTTCTTAAAATGGACCATCGCATCCAGGACTGGGGACTTTGTAAACCTCTATCAGCCACTGAATCCTGTGCCAGACGTTTTCTTCACCGGGCATTGCTCGATCTCGTACGACTTTTCACAAGGATGTTATCTAAATTAGAGCTAAAATAACCACCTGCTACTTTTGGAAAAGTTCTGATTTTGGTCAGAAGCAGCACCGCGCGTGCAACAGCGGGGCGATGCCCCAGTCCGAGCACGGGGAAGAGCGCAGCCACGGCCTCCGGGAGCTTCCCAGTCCCGAGCGACCCGGGGTCGGGAGCGGCGCTCGGTCAATTGCAAATCAATTGCGATTACACAGCGGGCGAGTTTATCGCCCCATCATCGCCCATTTCCTCCTAACGGGGTAATCCGCGCGTTCGCTCACACGGCGACAGACCCGGCGACAGGAGCCTGTTGGCTCAGCCAACAACCCGGGGATTGTTCCTTGTTTGGCCTCACGCGTTCCATTTCCTCCTCGGGCGCTCCGCACCGCCCCCCAGGGCGGGCTCGGTCCCCCCCCGGCCTCGCTCCTCTCCGTGTGACTCCTCGCGAATCACACGATTCCCGCCGCCGGCAGACGGGCCCCGCCGCGTTCCCGCGGTTCCGGTGATTAGGGCCGCAGCGGGAGCGCCGCGCGAGCGCCAGGCGCAGCAGCGCCTCAATTAACAAACAAACGCCCCGTCCCGGGAGCGCGACAACCCCCCGGGACGGCCCCGCCGCGCTCGCAGCCCGCGCCCGCCGCCGCCGCTCCCCTTAAGGTGGTCTGGCTACGGCGGGGCCGCCGGAACTCC
>VWYP01006924.1:17153-35257 GCA_013400435.1 Pycnonotus jocosus | reverse complement strand
AGCTAGGCGATTATTGCTCCTCATACGAGGGACAGCATTTGATGATGATCGATAGAAGAGATGTGGACCTCATGGGTTGCACACATGAAGCCGTTTATTGATACGCCTAGCTGAGTTTATATACCCTTTCGTTATATAACAAGTAACATTGCCAAGTAATATTGCTTAAGACATGCATCATACTAACTAATACAGGTACTTTCTGAGGTCTTATCTCAGTTCTGCTTGCAAAGCACATATTGTACCAGGTACATCCTTGCCTTCTGCATTCCTTTCTCAAAATCCTGCTTTCTGTTGCAGCCTACTAATGCTAACATATCAACTTCTGTCATGAGCTGAGCAGTGCTCCCAGCTCAGCTCTCAAGCTAAATCCCCACAGGACCTGAGTTACTTCATTCCATTTCTAATCCTACTGGTCTATCAGCATGTTGTAGCAGGACTCTTTGCCCTTGCATTGTGGTAAAACAACTAAAAATTTCCCTGTTCTGGAAGCTAGCAGTGGTGGGCTGAGAGGGGGCATCATGTGCTGCTTTTGGTGTTGAATTATGCTGAAACCTGTCTCACCCACCAAACCAAAATCAACATCCTGACACTGAGGCAACCAGAGATATGAGACTGGCAGTCAATCACCTTATACTATAAAAGTCAAGTCCACTATCATACGGTTTGTTTCTTCCAACATATTCCTCCTTGGAGTGTGTGAAGATTCCTCTCTTGGGTAGGGGATGCTCCCCAAGGATAACCCTCAAGGCTGGGTGAAAGAGATTAAGCCCATGGTCATTGGTATGGGTGTTTTACATTGATCTCTATTTTAGAAATGGTTTCTTGCCTGCTTTAATATAATTATTTTAATATAATGGCTTTGGTATAGTGCACTATCCTATCCTATCCTATCCTATCCTCCACTAGTAGTTTTAGCTGTGCAGTAAATAATTCTGATTAAGATATTTTTGTCTTATCATTAGTCACAAGAAATAATTCACTTTATATAAACATATCCGATTTGCCATGCTTAATCCTTCTGGATTAAGTAATTTAAAGCACTGACAAAGTCTAGGGCTAAGATGGGATCCTGCTACATCCAGAATCCTCTATGAGAAGTTCAGAAAGCAAAGGGTGATCCTTTCTGCACCTTGTGACTCAATGGCAGGGATTCTCTAATAAACTTTGTCTGAAGCTCCCACTCACACCCACGACACGTGTATCCTAAGAGTAGAGAGGCAAAAGATTATATAAAACCTTTCACCTTTACTATTTGAGTAAGATGCTACCCAGCTTGTCAAGCTATCCTGCTGGGCACAAGGAGCCAAAAGGAGAAATTCAGTGGACAAAGACATTAACACATAATGAAGTGCAATAGGAGTAGATCTGCAGAGTGATGGAACTGGTACCAAGGACCAAAGCTGGCACCATCCACCAGATTACTTTGGAAGAGTTCCAGTCTGGTCACATCAATAGAGGTTGGAACTCATTAGGGACATCCCCACATTTTCCAGTTTATTTTCATCTGAAAAAATTCCAGTTTGTGCACTGTAATCATGCCATGAAGCAAAGCAATGCATAGGAAGTGAAGAGGATCAGGATATTTGCTTTCAAATTTCACTGCTGATTTGAACTAGAATTTGAACCAAAGCAGGACAAGTTCCACACTGATTAAAGAAGCACATCTCATATTTTCAGTCTATACATAGTTCTCATTCAGCAAAAAAAAAGTGCCAAAAGAGAAAACTCACGAGTCTGTTCAGGACCGGTTGCAGCATCTCCTTTGTTTTCCAAATGAAGTGGGAAGCTTCTTACAAAGGTCTTGGGGAGTTGTGCACATGTAAAATCGCATACTAAAGTTCTGGAGCTTCTTGTGACATTGCCTGAGTAGGGATGAGCTGTGCTAGGGGCTTTTTAGCTTAAAAGTATGGCTATTGGGTAAATACTCAGGAGGTCTTATTGTATGATATGAAAAGGGAAAATTAAATTCAGGTTCAGCATTTGTATTATAATTTTCTCCTTGCTTTATGTGCCCATTCCTCTTACCATCCATCTGATCTTCAAACTGATGAAGCTGCATTTGTATTTCATGAGCCTAAAGAAACACATATTGCATTGATGAGAAATCTTTATATGTCCTTGCAGAAATCCAGAAAACCTCTGCCTGTAAGGACATGGAAAACTTGAAATAGAGAAGATAAATTGTGGCTGACAAGGGGCTGTAGGATGAGGCCTCTCTTTGAGGAAAGACCTAATAAATTAAAGGTGACATATGAAAGTTTTCTTTTCAAAAGAAGATAAATTCAGAGGTCTGTCTCACCAGAAGTGTGCATACCAATGAACACAAAGAGCCCTCCTGCTTACCAGGGCAGGGGTGACCCACCTCCATCTTCTTTCATTGGAATTTCCTGCAAAAAGCCTAAGCTCATGCCTTTGTGAATTTACCTTGTGTCCTCAGTCTTCATGTGGCAAAACACCCCTGGAGGACTTGTCTGTTTGTCCAGTGTGGTTTGTGCTGTGGCAGCATCTCCTGGGAACTCGGTGCTGCCCAGTGCTCTGGCAGCCTCTCATGCAATGGGGACAGCACAGCCAGCCTGAGCAGGACAGTGCTGATGGGTCAATGCATCAATTTAGTCCCATGGTCTAAGATCCAGGGGACTAAAAGCAGTTGAATGTTGAGACAACAAGGTAAAACTCTGTGGCCTCCGCCACTGGAGATTGGGTGTATTTTTGGTCAAAACCTGGCTGAAGAACTTATGATAAAGCTTGACTCCCTGCACAGCATGACAGAGAGAAGGGAAGGAGGTCAAGAGCAGGGTTGAGCCTGGCTGTCGTCTGGCTGAGTGTTAGGGTCTGCACCGAGGTGTGCAACTACTTTTGAAGCAATCCTGCAGTGAACAACAGAAAAATTCAGGTCCTGCACATGTTTCATGGATAATAGAATAACAGAGGTCAGAAAACATGGAATCATCTGGTCCCATTTCAATCCATAGCAGGGGTAACCAAAGACAATCAAAGAGCTGATCGCTCAGGGCCTTGTCCTGACAGTCACTGTAAAATCTGTGCTCCAGCACTTGACCTCTCTTATGGTGAATTTTTTTCTTCCTCTGTCCAAAGTATGCCTCGCTGCACCCTGTGACTTGATTTTTTTTTTTTTGAAGTGCCTCACATTCATCTGCTTCTCTACCACATAGCTGCTCCTCACAGTCAGCCTCAGCCCCAGGACTGTCCCAAGGAGAGGATTTGCCTCTGTTTTTGCTGAACTTCAGGAGGTTACTGCCAGGATGTTGTCTCATGGGTCCCCAGCCAGCCTTTTTTACAGCAGACCTCAGCTAGTATAGCTAATGAAAGCTTGCCACAATCAGCAGCAAAACCATTAGAACCTGTCTTTGAATTTAGAGAAAAGTACTAATGCCAAGGCAGTCCTCTAGAGGATGTCAAGAAAGAGAAAAAAGACATGAAAAAACATATAAACTGTCCTGCTCCCTTCAGTCATTTCTTGGATGATTAGACCAGAAAACCGTGGTGAGTACCAGTTTCTTGCACCCCACGGCTGCACACAAGCACATGGCACCCTTCAGCAGGGCCTGGTGCCATGGTTCCTGAGGCAGGGACCTCAGATCCCTGTGCTGTGACAACGCAGTCGTGCTGTGGAACAGGAGGAAAGTATCCACTCTCAGGGACCAGCCACTTGAGGGAGCCAGGACGACATGCACTAAGAACTGGCAGATTATATAAGCATTTTGGGAGCGTTTCAGCTGGAATCACCTCTTCTTCTGTAATATTAAATCTGTTGGGTCAGAAAACTCTGAGAGCTTCTGTCCCAGATTCAAATGGTTTTAATTTGGTTTCCAAATGAAGTCTTGCACAGCTGTGCTCAAATCTACCCCCTTTGATAACTTTTGATGATGTGTGTGTGTATCCAACAGATTTCATAGCTGTTCAGAAAGTTAAACATTAGCTTTCTACAGGTTGCATGAAAACAGACAGAAAATAGTCATACAAATAGGTAAAGCAAGGTCTTTTTGTGAGTAAATCAGTTAATATAGTTGGGAAAAACACACAATCACTTGGCCTGCAAAATTTCCTTCAGGTTCAAGCCTACTGTCACTATTTTAAACATTAGAGACTCTCCAGAGAAGAAAGTTACAAGGAAGTTATAGGAAAACTGTTATATGACACAGGAAATCAGGATGCAGTGGTCAAAGAGATGCTCTTTAGATATCACACAGTGACTTTTTCAGTATGGTTCACTTTCCCTCTCACCCGCTCCTCACAATTTTATTTCCCCAAGACCCAGGGACTATTTTTTTCCATCTCATGAACTCCAACTGCTATCTTCACCTTAAACCAACATTTCAGGAACATTATGACTTGAAGGAGAAAGCTCAAAGCCTTGACTCATCCTAGATTTTAGCCCATTGGATTTGCCATACAGTGAAGGTTTCTTCATGGAGCCAGGAGATTTCCCCATTTTTGAGTCCCACAAGAATTCTTGCTTTCCCCAATAGGACTTTGTACTACCCAACTCAAGAGTTTCAGTCTGACTGTCTGAATTCCAAGTTCCTCAATGACCTTGCATGGGGGTGGTGGGACCTTGTATCCATGGCAATCTTGTTCCTGAAGCACTGTGGTGTCTCCAAGTCATGACATGAACAAAGAAGAGAGAAAACTAGAAGGCAAAGGGAGGCAGAGCAACCTAAGAGAGAGGGTTACATGCAATGCTTACCTGGTACCTAAAAGGACCACCACACTCCTCCCTCCCAGATTTTAGTAAGCTGTAGACTTCTGTGGGTGTGTTACAGACAAGACTGGTTCTTGCAGAGACTCAAAGAAAAATTGCAAAACACTGTTAGAGTTTTGTAAACCATTGTTCAAGTATCCTTTAAAATGCTGTTCAAGTTTCAAAAATTATTGCTAAAACTCTATGGAACTGACAACACAACCCTTTGATTATACCTGTAATTCATCTCCATGTGTACTGGGAAGTAGCATTAGAATTTTGGCAGTGGTGTTACATTATGAGCTCTCATTTGTGTTTCCTTTCCCCCCAGGCAGATTTATTTCTTGCCCACATCAAAAAGCAGAGACTGTTCCATCCCTCAGGACCACGGCACGCAAAGGAGGCATTATCAAAATACATCTTGCATCCTGGCACAGAAAATTTGGTGTCAGTAGAGATGTTTAGCAAATGGACAGAAACACAGAGCTTCCATACTGTATCAAATAAATAAAAATCATAATGAATGACAGTACTGACATCATTGCTATACACTGAAATACAGCAGTAGCAAGTCAGTGCCACTTGACTGTAAAAATAACCTCAGGAATATCACCTGGGGATACAAATAGGATTAGCACATGACAGAAAGATGATAATAAACATCATGCCTCTTGCCCAAAACAAGCCTTTCTTCTGAAAACAGAAGGTATATATTCAAGAGCATTAAAGCCATGTGCTTTTTAAAAAGACCTCATTTTGCATGCATATGTCTCTTTCTCTCTCTCTCTTCATATCCCTGTATATGTAAACACTCATCATCTCTTTCCTCACCATCAAGAAAAGTGAAATGGCCTATAGGTAAAATGCCTATATATGAAGCTTCATGACATAAAAATCTGTCTCCTCACAGCAGTTCCAAGTATACACTGAAGAAGCCGTTGCAAAAGAATAAAAGCATCAGTACCATTCACCTTCTGCTGTCTTGTCCTTGTGATCAGGAAAAAATGTGCCTTTATTTAGAAAACAGAATTAACACTGAAGCAATTTTCACATCACTGGTCCTTCCGCCTCCTCAAATATTGTTTGTGGTATCTGCTTTCATGCAAGAGAATGGGGCCACATAAAAGCAATCACAAGGATGAAAATGTTCTCAGCAGGAGGAAATGGGATTATCAAAAAGCAGAGGAATAAGGCTTATGAATGTTTTGTACTCTTGGGCATCCATATGCCATTTGAGCTATGTAGAGTGTTAATAGATAGATCTAAAAATAAAGAGTACATTATTTATTAACTTACTAAGCTTTCATAATCAGGAGCTGAATATGTTTGTCTAATAAAGACATCAGACCACATCCATAGGAAGACACGTGGACACAAGGTGGCTGAAATGGAAATCTATGGGTCTTTGGGAGGCCATTCAGGAATGCAGACAGTGAGTTACCTTTTTCTAAGGAAAGTACATAGAGTAAGTTTGATGGCATCCCTTTGATATCCTATACCTGCCCTTGCCCGGCTTCCCCATGGTAGATATGAGTAATTCCAATTTCTTTCAGAACAAGATCTGCCCAAAGGAAAATAAAATTCAAGAGAAATGCAATACTGGAGAGCAAATTAAATGCAGAAAACAAACCACTGAAGGCTGTTTGTTGGGATCTCATGACCTTCCAGACCTTTGGCTGAGCAAAACAAACTGCTGCACGCACCAGAGTAGAGTTAATTTACACACTGGGGAGCTTGGACCAGCTTTCTCAGGCCACCTTCTCATGAAGGTTGCATCTTTATTTGCATCCTTGCCTAGCTATGCTGCAGGAGAGAGATCAGCAGGAGAGGCTGGAGTGATGGTTATTGAGTCTGTGACCCGATATCTTTTTCAGATCCAAGGAAAGAGATGCAAAGGTTCCTGGAAGGTCTGGTCTGTCTCCACACTAATCCCTACAGCAGGTCTGGTGCAGGGGTGAGGCAGGGGTCTTGAATATTGTAATGACATTTGTGGGAATCAGAATTTTATGAAGATGTCTCACCGTTACCATTTAATCACCTCCATGATAGCTGCTCATGGCAACCATAGCACAGAGGTTATATAAAAAGCATCAAAGTTGAGGGCTTTGGAGCTTGTGGTGCTTTTCATGGCCTGATTGGCTGTGAAAGGCATAGAAATGGTTCTCCTCTTGTCCAGTTAAAAGTCAGAGGAATCAGAGTAGTGTTACTGTATTTTGTGGTTATAAAGACTTCATTCTCACTCCTCCAGCCAGGCATCTCCCTTTCCCCATGTTAATCATCCCTTTCCCTCATGATAAGACCACCTCAGGACAATCTGACTGCACACGTGGGAAGGAAGGGAATGAAGGCCAGAAAGAGAGCACAAAAATGTACATTGAAATCATGGAGAATTGTTTTTCAAAGGGACAAGCCCTGAGGAAGGAGAAAACCTCCAGACCACAAAAAAAGCTTGTTGGGTGATGAAATAGGAAGGGAAAAACTTTTGCCCCGGATGTTCCTTGCTGCCAGCTAAATTCTCTGCTCATCCTAGAGGAAAGAGGTTGTTACCTCAAAGCACAAGGTCTTAAGGCTTCATACTTTTGCTCATGAGATTACTTATTGGCTTTGTGGTTTTTTAAAAACCCCTTTATCTCCAGATGGCCAAAAACTGGTGTGGTCTGAATTGAAAGACCAACCATTGCCTGTATTTTAAAAGGAAATCCTACCCCCCCCCCAAAAAAAAAAGAAAAAAAAAAAGAAAAAAAAGAAAAAAAGAAAAAAGAGGGAGAGGAGAGGCATGTTTTGAACTCATGGGCTTAAATTTTGTGTTTTAAGAGAAGAAAAATCTTTTTTTTCCTGTTATACCTGTAGAATCATATTACATCTTGGTTTTGAAATGTCACATCATCCAATGTAGTAATTGCAGGCAGCTGTTATGTAGTTGTTCCACATATTCCTATAAAAGATTTTATTTCTATATTTCAAATTTGTATTAAAAATGCAGTAAGTGGAAGACTTTTTGTGGATGTTATTACATGGCAGGTACCTCCTGAGGACAATAGCTATTCATTTGCTCTCAACAGGCCCCCAAAGGGCAGCTCAAAGCTCAGGAAGTTACATCCTCCAACTCTTTGCTGTGGAAGACAACATGGAATGCCCATGTTGGAACCAAACGTCAACAACTTAAGGGTAAAACCCCCACCCTCCTCTATGTTCCCTGGTGCTGTGTGCAAAGTCCTCTTTTGTCCTCAGCCTCCCCCAGCCCCCAAAACTGTCTGCTCTCTCCAGCCTCACCTGGAAGGTCAGGCAGTAAGACACAGGATTTATCTGCTGCATTTATGTTTAAAAACTGACTTTAAATGGAGCCTCATACTTTATAACTCAGTGTTTATCGGTGCCTGTTCTGAGAGGTTGAAGAGAAGCAACACATTTTCTTTTCTCAGTTGACTGAATTGGGTGTCACTAATTTCCATCTCCTGAAGGCAGGCAAGTACAAAATGACTGAGGAGCCCCCCCTCAAGGGAGTAAGTGCCAAAATAACTCATCTGAGGAGCTCCCCTTCACATTAGGAATGCTACCTAATGCTAACCATGATGCCAGAGTTAATTGCAGCAGTCAGCTGCAGCATTTCATCTACATGTCCCGCTCAGTTTAATTAACCTTTGGGGAATTAGCATTTTGTTGACTTACAGTACCTGCTTTGAATTTCTGGCAGTGTTAGAGAAACACTGTGACTGGTTTCACTCAGAGAACAGTGATGCCCAAAGGCAATGTCTTTAAAGGATGGTCCTGGGGCAGCAGCAGGCTGATCCTGAGTCACAAGAGTCTGGAAAGAAAGAGCCCAATACATCTCCTGCCACCTGACTCATGCTCCACTGTTCTGGAATTATTAATTCACCCCTTCCATGGGGTCAGGTGTGAATTTCTTATTCCTCCCAGAATCTCCTGAGCATTTTTCATACTTTCAGGTGGCCAAAGGGAATGCCAGCTGTGAGAGCTGTGGCAAGTCAGGCTGGTGCTTGGGCTGGAAGGGAATGATGCAGCCCTGGGTACAGGGAAGGGAGGTCATGTGGATGCTGACTCACCAGCCCTGGGACTGTTTAACAGACATGGATGTGGTGCTTAGGGACACAGTTTAGTGGTTGACTTGGCAGTGTTGGGTTAATGGTTGGACTTGATGATCTTAGAAGTCCTCTCCAAATTAAATGATTCTACAATTCAGTGATGTGGCACTGCGTGGTTGGAGGCTGAGGATACAGGACACAAGAGGTCTCTGAATGCTGCTGAGTGGTGTCCCCACTGGCATGACTGACCACTCCCATATCTTGCTGCCACTTACTATTTGTCCTGTTTTCACCTGATTCAGCCACCACAACCATATCTGAGAGGAGACAGTAACTGGCCAATGTGTTTGTCCCAGAAGATGGGGAAGCCCAGCCCAGCCTTGCCGGCTGGTGTGCAATTCCAGCAAAGGTGGTGGGCCTGAGCTCCCAGGACTGACTCAACCAGCTTTGTACCTTGAACTGACCTCCTACTGTTCTCCATGTCAAATGGATCCCAAGCTTCTCACCTAGGGATTAAACACTGCCTCTCTGAAAATCTCCTTCCAACAAGGGAGGACACCTTTAGGGCGGCAGAGCCCATCCTCAGCAACTCCCTCTGCAGCAGGCTGACCCTGGCCTCCCACCATGGGCTTGGCCTTCTCCCCTGTCTTTGAAGAGTGCTGAGAATAGAGGAAAATCAATGAGGTCTTGTGAAATAACTGTGGATTGTGCTCTGGGCAGAGAACTGAGAAAGCACATTATAGATATGGTTAATGGTTAGGATTCATGCAACACTTGAGCTTCTATCGTTAGCTCTCATATTAATGTGCTTTCATCTTTACCTCTGATTTGGGGGACTTTAAGGTGATCTACTGTAAAAACTGTTTTCTGTGAAAAGGGCAAGAAGGGTATAATCTTTGAGAAATGGGAAGTACTGGTTTTCCCATAATCACTTTTCTTTCCCTACCAGAGATCTATAAACTTCTTACTCAAAGGTCTAATGGTAGTTTAAGAGCACAAATAAGAAACACAAGAGACAAAATATAAAAAAGATGGGTGTAGGTTATTTGGAAAGCTGATGCACAGGCATCCAGACATTTTCCTGTTAATTTAGCAGTCACTTCAGAAGACAACATACATTTACATCCTTTGCAGCAGAAAAAAGCAAAACAGCCTGCTATCAAAGGAGTTGTCTCTGGCACATTTTTTGACTGAGGTTTGGTGAGGGTTTTTTATCCCCTCTACAGCTGTCTCAGCCTTGGTGTGAAACAGAATAATTGCTGCTGGTTTGTCAGAAAAGGTGATAATTTGAAGCATATTTTGGGCTGGTTTTCTTGAGGGGGTTTAGTTGAAAAACTGTTCTTTTCAACTGCTGTTTTCAACATTGCTAAACTACTATACCACTCAAAATAGGAGTTGCTGCCATGTTGTCTGAGACTGCATTTACCTGACTACCTGTCTATTTATACCTGGGAAATTCTTTGGCAGCAAATGACACCATTAATTTCATATCAATTTGTTATTTTATGAGGGAGGGAATAAGGTTTATTTTGCCTGTTTCTGTTCAGCATTTACAGAGTGTGAGGGTTCAAAAGGGTCCTTGCTTCATCTACCTGCTATATTTCCTACAAACAGAGATGGTCACAGTTTCAGAGATTGAATCTGTATTAGTTACTTTGCCAGGGAAAATATTTTATCATTTGTTTGTTTTTACAAATAAACACAAGGTTTGATTCACCAGTCCACCTACACTCTGTTTTGTCAATGGAGGTGCAACAGGACAGCATCGGTTTTATAAAGGGAGAACCAGGCTTGTTATAGTCTAGTACTAACTAACATCTTTTTTTTCCACTCCCTCTAGCTAATAAAATTCTTTCACTTGGGGTATAATTCATCCCTCCCTGCCCTCTTTTAGTCCAGGATATTCCCCATACTAGCCTGGGTAAGAGTGGAGGTTTGCATCTTAACAAAACAGTGGGTCACTTGTCTTCCAAAATCCAGCTGACACATCCCACCCTGCCATATATTTCTTAGCAAGAAGTGTTTGGCTGGGCTGTTCAGGCCTTAGTTTTTCACTTAAAATACAAGGAAATCACCAGCTGAGATTATAGTTCTATCTCCATTAATTATGTACCTAATTCTCATTGCTCTGGAAGCAGAGACAATCCCCTGAGCTCCCTGGAGTTCAGTCCTGTTTGATGCTTGTCTGCACTGGCTCCTTCTGCATGGCTGGCTGCAATTCCCCCTCTGCCAAACCTCTCCAGCCCTGTGGCAGGGACCAGGCTTTCAGGAAATCCTTTCTGAACATCAGCCATAACAAAAATCCCTCAAACCATTAGCATCACACTTGGCTGCAACTGCTTGGGTTAAACCTCTGCCTTCCTGAAACAATTTTATTTATGACCTTTTGCATTTCACTTCACATGGTCCTTCAGTTAAACAACAGCAGAGAGTGTATGAAAGTGAAGGCTGCTCTGGAGATGATGGATGAGGCTCCCCCTGCTCCCCACCGCTTGCAGCCCATGAGTCATTTGCTAATTTCCTCAGCTAAATCTGACAGACAATTACCCGGCATTTCATCACAGCCAAACAGATTTTTTTTTTTTCCCAGAGCTCACTGTCTATCTTTTGATAGCAATGACTACTGGCTATAACAGTGTCTCTCAAATCTTTAATATTTTATTGCTATTGCTTTGAGTTCTTGCTCTCTTTCCTCTTCCAGGGTTAAGATAATTTAAATGTAATACTGTACAATATGATGTGTCTTGTGTCTTTGCTGCTCCAAATCTTTCTCTGTATCTGCTTCTTTACAGCACATTATCAAGAGCTATTCTGTTAACTGCTGTATATAAATATTGGAACAAATCATGTTGTTAATGAGTATTTTTAAATGTTGGGTTTTTTTCCTAAACATAACTCAGTGACTCTCCTAATTGCTTCCATATTGCAGATGATGATGATGGTGTTTAATTTAAATTTAGCATTTATAGTTTTGTGCACTATCTAACAACAATCCCAGAGTTCCCACCTCCTCCAAACCCTTTGGCTGGACTCTCAGCTTCACTAGATGGAGCATTGCACTGTTTGGCAGATAGCTCAGGTGCCAGGGGGCCCCCTTCCCCTCAGTGGAAAGGTCTTCTCTGGATAATCTGGGCCTGTAGTAAATCTCTCCTCAGTGTGCCTGATGCTCAGAGCAGCTCTGTGATGGCACCACTGGCAGATCCTGCCTGTCTGAGCCTCTGGCTTCCCACGGCTCAGGGACTTCTCTGCTGACCACACGTGGGACTGGGACCAGCTTTAGAGACCACCGCCCCAAAATGAGGAGCCTGTGCAAGCAGAGCCATGGCTGTGAGGGAAGGACCCTGTGCTCTCCCAGCAGCTGATACAGGGGAAGATTTTTAGAGCCCCTCTAGTTCAAACTAATAGCAGAGGATAATTGGCCTGGGATCTGCTGTAACGAAGGTCAGGGATGTTTTATGCCTGGTGAGAAAGCCTTCAGTCACTCCACCTTTCTAAGGAGTTTTAGGAGATTTTACAATGGTCATCTGATATTCAGCTTTGATTCTTTTCAAACTGATCAAATGCCCTATTTTAAAACATAAGATCTTCCCTTGCAGAGCTTCTCCAGCTTCAGAGAAATGACGTCCCACACTGTTTCAAAAGACAACATCTTCTTTGGCAGTGTAAAGAAAGAACACTCTTCCCAGGAAAGTTATGGATGCTCCATCCCTGAAAGTGTTCAAGGCTAGGTTGGATGGGGCTCTGAGAAACCTGGTCTAGTGGAAGATGTTCCTGTCCATGATGGAAGGGTTGGAACTAGATGATCTTTAAGGTCCTTTTCAACCCAAAGCATTGAATGATTCTGCATCTGGGCAGCCAGTCAAAGCTAAAATGGTCTCAAGAGCTGATGCTATTTTCCCTTCCCAGTAGAGCCCAAAGAGTCCCAAGCTCTGTGTTTTGATTTCATCACATTCTCTATATGAAGCCATCTCCCTCTCAGCTTTTTAACCTTTTGATGTGCTAAATCCCTGTCATTTATACTGCCTTGGTTACGTGCAAATGCAGTTTGGGAAGTGTCTGCATAGCCCTGGTAGGTATTGCACATGGCCAGGTGGGCTTCATAACCTAACAAAGCTATGTGTTAAAAATGACAAATACTTTAGTCTACTCCTTTACACTTTTTTCAGGCTAAAATTTATTCCCGGCCATCTTAAAGCTGTGTTTCTTTCCTGGCAATTATTTCCTCACCTCCTGGCATTAACTGCTAGAGAACAAGCATCTCTACCCTAAATGGGCCCTTCTTCTCATTGACAGCAATGTTTCTATCCCTCTGTTGGTCTTTGTGGCCCCATCTGCACCTGCATCCCCTCAGCTGCATCTTCAACACCACAATCAGAGCTGCAGAAAATACGCCAGGCTTTGGAAGACAAATCTTGCTTTAAGGCATAAAATATAGAAGAGTGGAAAAATTAACCAAATCAGTCATAATTCAGGAGTAAAAATATGACGTTAATAAATCTATTTTCAAAACTCACACACACCTCTTGCTCTTGGCTAGATCTTAACAGCTGGCAAGAACTCAGATGCTAGAAATGTTTCCTGCTCTTATTTACTCAACTAAAAATAGCTGTGAGTGTTAAACCACCCTAGCACTTCAACCTAGCACTTTTTCATTCTGTACATGTGCATATTTAAATATATATATAATGGTGTATATTTTATATATATTTGTATGCAGGCATGTAAAATGCATATGAAACATGTATATGACATACAAATGTGTGCACACATGTATGCTACACACATACACACACATGAACACATCAGCATATGTAAGTGCTTTGTGGTGCTATTTTGCATGAAGCAGAATGTCCAGACAAGAGCAGCCACATAAAAAAATTATGCATTATATGAAAATTCCTGCAGAACTAATGGCTTATCTGTATGGTGTTTGTTCATCCCAACTTCTGTAACTTTACAGAAGTTGAGCTGTCACTTAAGCTATCTTACACTAAGGTGATTAATTCCTCTCCCCCACCTGCAATTCCAAAGCAGCACTTGGTAAGAGCGCAGGTTCGTAATCATAAAGTATTGATGTCACAGGCATTTATTGCCAGGGTAATCAGAGGAGGAAAGGTTACTGTCTGTGTATGTGCACATTCATATGTATGACTTCTGCCTATTCTTTGTGTCTCTCCCTTTGATTCCCCAACACATCAAAAGCCTTGTGGAGGACCCAGCTGAGCAGCCACCCCCGGCAGGGAGGCGCTCCAAGATAGTTTGCCATCTTATCACAATGGCCCAGGGAAGGCAGGTGGTCTTCCCATCTGAGCTCTCTGAAAAGAACTAACTAAAAGCAATTGTTTAAATTTCAGTGCTTCCCAGGAATGTGTTGAGCCCTTCCTTTAATGTGCCTGGGTTTGTTAACACGCTGTCCCAGGCTGGTGAGCAGTGCCAACCCTCTGTCATTGCACGTAGGCTCGGTGCTCGTGTGTGCCTGCCGAGCACAAAGGGTGGCCAAGGGCAGTGGAGAGGGAAATGGAAGAGTCCCTCTGGTCCTGTGTGAGCCAAGCCTGGCTGTGGCTTAGAGCTGCCAAAGGAGCTGCTCTGGCCTACAGCCCTGGCAGAGCATCTCAGAGTATTTCTGCCCCACTCTGCCTTCCTTTGTCCCATGTTTCTGGTCTTTGAGGCACGCACTGCTGGGAAACATCCTTGCACCTTCTGAATTAATCATGCTTCTTTATCAAGCCAGAACATGACAGATCCTTGAGGACAATGAATCTCAGACTCATCTCACTTCATGAATAACCTAGGTCAAATGAAGGCACAATGATCTGGGGAGTGCAAGGATGCCAGGGAGAGCAAGGCAAATAGGAGGGCTTTGTTTCACCACGGTTAACATCAGCTGATGCAAATCACCCTTTCACATATTGTGGGTCAATGCAGTTGGTGACCCCAGTCAGATGATGATTTCATCTAACACGTCTTTATTCCTGAAGCATCTTTTCCTTTAACCTGGCCTGTGGGCTGTCTGTGCACTTGTACAAGGACCACTGCTGATCCTGGCAGCCTTCAACTTGGGAGTGTGGCCATACTCCAGAGTGAAAACAAACCTTGCCTTGATAAATACATCATCATGAAATTAAAAAAAAAACAAATGCAATTGTGTGAATCTGGGAACTGCTCTTCTTGGAACTGGCTTCAAAACAACTGATGATCAAATCCAAAAAGTTTGTGGCTGTAAGTCATGAGAATGGAAAAATGCCTTTTGTTTCAAGAAGCCCCGTTCTCTACAATGGCCTAATGCAAAGGCTTCAGGAGTCAGAGGAAGTGTTTACTGACTCTAATGAGAGGAAGGCAGAGGCACTGATGGCTGCAAGATACTATTTTTTTTCATTCAATCCAATTAATTTAGACAAAGAAAAGTATTGTTTTTAAGGAAGAAAATGTGCACATTATCTGACATGGCTGACTGTAAATGCTGAGCCACTGTGATCAGAATCTGTGCCATTATTAGTGACATGAATAAAAAAACAAGAGTATGAGGCAGACATAATTCTGAATTATTTTTGTACACAACCTTAACAACCAATGCCAGAAAAAAAACTAGCCAGAGAGAGTTGAGAAATAGCAGAAATAAACAATTATCTCAAATCCTGTGGGAAAAAAAAAATCGTTACTCTTAATGAAAAATAGTATCATCTCTGTTTTTTGCAGAGGGTAGGGGGTGGATGGGAGACATGACACACAACAGCCCCCAAATCTACATCCTCTCAATAAAAGGAAAATCTATGAAATGCATAAGAATAAGATGGAAACACAAACCCTACCATCTTCAGAGCTGTTGTGTGGATTAATAGGGTCCTTGAACCACAGCCCTATACAGCAGAACTCTCTTAGAGTCAGCCCTTCAGGCCAGAGGGCATTGGCCTGTCTTCATGCCCATCTAGATGAGCCTCTTCAGCAAATTGAGTTTCTCTGAGCTTCTGTCCTGAACGAGTGTGTTCCTGCAACAGGGCTCTGGGAAAGACATCTTTATAACTCCTTCGACTGTGTTTTCCTGGCTGTCTCCACATCAGCAAGATCAAATGCCATTTGTAAAAAGGAAAAAAAGAGGTCAGAAGCCTTTACAGAAACACCTCAGCTCCTAAAGTGCTATGTCTGCACCGACAGTGTTTTCAGGAGCAAGCTTTGAATACAGCCATAGTTCACTACCAATTTATTACCTGTTATTGTATCTAAGGCTGCACAATACATAGAGAAGACACTGTTTTACCATGCTGGGTCAGTGAGGAGGCACGAATCATCTGTTTTTATTATGTGCTGATAAGCCTCTTGCTCATCAATATTTCTGTGCTATGCAGAATTGGACCATTTAGTCATACGTCCCCTCTTATCTAGTGCTAATTAAATGCCTGGCAGCAGTATAGACACAGCAAATCAAGAGTACATGTGTGGCGGTGTTAGCAGAGGAAGGACATACAATCACATGGAGGTGATTATATGCAGGTGCTTTTATTGAGGGCACCCAGGGCACGGGGGCAGTCCCACACCCAAACCAGTGCCCGAGTCTTACAGGTGTCTTTATAGTATATTCACATTTAATGTATTCCACCCCTCGATCCACCCCATAACTACCTAACAGTGATTTCTCCTCCCCTGATGACCGGTTCTCATGATTTTGGCTAAAACAATACTACCCTGTCATACTTGGTCTAGTTAGAGCAATCTGGTTTTAGATTTATTACCCAGGTAAAGTCACACTCGAGTCAACTACTACAATGGTTATAGNGAATTCCCTGAGATAATGGAACTAACATTCCTCTCCTCTGTCCAAGGCTTGGTCACCTTGGCTACCTCGCCTCACCCATTCCACTTTCTTCCAATTCCCGTTTAGAATTTTGTTAACCCTTATATCATCGGGGCAGAGGAGGAACAGGGACCATCAGCTCCATGACCTCACCCACGCAGTGCCTGGAGTAAAATGGCACCCAGGGCACACACCAGCCATGACACAGGGACACACCAGAGCACCAGTCCTGGGTGGCCTCACAGGATGTTTCCTTAGGCACAGCCAGACTTTCCTCTCCACTCTACCTTGATCCCAGCTGATATCTCTGCATGGCTGAGCATTGTGAGTTTGTACTGCATGCTTGAGGTTCAGGGACAAGTCTACAAGAGCAGAACATTCCCCAGGCTTTGACCCCTCTTCCCTGGGGCAAACACCACCATCAGGAAGATCCAGGGTGGGTGGCTGCCTCCAGTGACCAAGCTGACCTCCCAGTCCAGTCAGACTGCTGGGCAGTGATGATGGATGGAGGGCTCAGCAGTGCAGAGCCAGGGAGAGGTTCCATTCCCCAGAGCCACAGCAGGTGTCTGCCTGACACCTTCACCTGAGGTGTCCATCCCACTTGGCACAAATCCTTTGTGTTCCCTCAGAGCTTCGTTTAGGCCCCATGTAACACATCAGGAGCTGCAATTCCCTTCCAAACCCTCCATCTGGACTTGGCATTTTCCTGTAGGCCTTTGAACCATGTACATTTCTCATCAGGAACTAAAAGTAATTGCTGTTTACAGAGCAGCCAAACTGCAGAGGGCTTTTACGAACAACCACGGATGAAAACACACACACACAAAGTGTTTATAGCTTTGGTGGGAGTACACAAACTGTCTGCTGAACCTGGCTGAGATTTTCTAAGGGGCAACCAGTGCCCCCTCATCAGGGCATGACATTTGTCTGTGCTTCAGGGTAATGGCTGTACTGTGGCACTCAGCCTGCAGGATTTCTCCCACAGCATCCTCCAGGGCTGGCCGAGTCTGCTCCATGAGCCCAAAAACCGGCCCCACACCTGAACTGTTTCTTTGGACCCTGCAGACAAGCTGTGGGCATGGGCATCTCAGCACCTCCAGGGCATCTCCCCAGCTCCCACCTGGCAAGGCAGGTTTTTACAGACTTTCAAAGTGGCTTTGGTAATAACAGGCACAGCAACAATTGAGACTTCTCTCAGTGCACCTCCAGATTGTAAAGCCTAAATTACATTGCATTCTTCCTCTTCTGCTTCCCTAAGAAGAATCCCAGCAATCATCAGCACAATGGTGATTTCTGTTTTCTGATGAGCCTGTGGAGGAAGCTAAACTGCAGAATGAATGGAAATTTAGCACCCAGGCAGAAGAGTTTGTCACTTTTTTTAATATTAACTGTATTTTGATTCATGTCAGTTGATCCGTCCGCCAACAGACAGGGGAGTGCTGAGCTGAACCAATGGAGCCAACAAGCAGCAGCTGCCTTCCTGTTACTTCCATCTCTCTAAAGCCTCCCACATCTCTTTTGCAGACATGCATTTGAACTCTGCTTAAGTCGTGAGTACAAATGGGGG
>VWYP01006924.1:0-11873 GCA_013400435.1 Pycnonotus jocosus | reverse complement strand
GGAAAAAAAAAAAAAAAAAAGAAGAAGAAAGGAAAAGGAATGAAAAAAAGGAAAAGGAATGAAAAAAAGGAAAAAATGTTTTTAAAAAGGAGGTTAAAAAAAAAGGAAAAAAAAAGAGAGAAGAAAGCTGAGCTGTTTTCAAGATATTATCACCTTTTAGGATTTTGTCTGTCAACAGCTTTCTGGAGACATTAACACAACCTGTGCTGGATAAGAACTGCCAGGAAGGCACAGATGTGATCAGTCACAGAGCCTGTCATGCACACGTTAAATTCCAAGTGAATTTAATACCTCCAGTATTGCACGGTAGCTACTTTTGAGTACATACCAGATGCAGGATGAAGTCTTTTCTCTGTTCAACTCCTTCCACAAAACTTTTCCTCCACCACCCTAATTTGTTGCACCCGATTTCTCTGCCTCTTGCCGGGCTTGTTGCACTAAGTTTACTGGCCAGGACACACCCAACAAGTCACTGGCAGTAATTGAGTTTTTTATTAGATATCTGGCAGCCACCGCCACAGGGAAGCAAACAGAGATAGACGAAAGGAGAACAGAGAGGCAGAGGTTGATGGACTCCTCGGCGTAGACCACCCTTGCATTTCAAAATGTGAGGTCTGTACATCCTGCTGTCCCCTTACAAAATATTCTTGGGACCAAGCGTGCACAGCAGCAAGCACAGCAAGCAGGGGATTACTTAAACCAGCTAAAGATGGGGCTTAAATTTAAATCCTGTCCTTAATCAGGGAATGAAAGCCTAGCTGCAGGCAACCGGCAGGCACTTTCCTTAGGAAATAATTCAGTGCCTGGGTTCCTCTTCTGAAGATTATGTGCCTGAATTTCTCGTTTCAAGAGGGTTGCTTATCTTTTCAGCTGGGTTAAAGCAGGCTTACCAAGTGTGTGGAGCATTTTTATCTCCCCCATCTCCCTCCAACCTTGTTCTCCTGAGAGTTCATCTATCTGATTTTGTCAGGTTGCTCTTCCAGATGATGCCCAAGTTGGATCCTTTCAATGCAGTCCTTAGCTACAAACAATTCCTAGGTTTACTACCCACATCCATCCTGGTTTTGCAGCCTGTTCCCTTGTTTCCATCAACCTGCAGCACGAAGCCATGTCTCTCCTGCCAGAAACTGTCAGAACTGCTTCTCTGCAAATTCCTCAGTGCCTCCTTCCTCAGCTGCTCACCTCCACACCATGCCCCCAGTGCCTGCAGTGCTGGGCTGCTCACACTCCTTACACACATCTTCCTCCTCACTCTCTCGTCATTCCTCTCTCTCCATCAGTTTTTAAGTGTTGCCTCCAGTGCAGCACAGCTCTAACAATGTGCCCAGTCCTCAGCTGTCACATGTTTACTCTCCAAAGCCTTTTCAGAGCAGTCCCTGCTTCTCCAGGACCTCACACACACTGGTCCTGAGCCAAGTTTCATTTAAAGTCCACAGTCTGTGGGATGAATCTTGTGATATACTGACATCTCAGCCTTGTGCTCTCTTGAAGCCACTACTTACTAAATTTAAACACATATAAATAGCATTTGGAAAGGTAAGAGTCTGGTTTGAACTATACTTTGTAAGTAAAGAACTGGGCACTAGTAATGCATTAGGTTTCTTATAAGTCAATTAATAGATGAGACACTTTCACATTTTTGAAACAGCAATTATTTTCACCTGATGATTAATAACTATGAAATTATTTTTTCAAAGTATCTCTGTGTTTGAAAACATGCAATTACTTTTAATCATCCACAATAAAGCTCATTAAGTGATTAATAGAAGATGACCAGTTAAAGCACTGGCTTCAGATGACAAATCCTGGTATTTCTGATACAGTCTGCATTTCAGTCAAGAGCAAGCTTTGTGTTCACATCAAAGCACGTATTTTGGACATCAGTAAACATGGTAGATCTGACTGGGGGGATGCACAATAGGGAAACAGGCCAACTCTTTTGTGAGGTATCTACATCGAAGTTTCAGGACTCCATTTTCTGAATTTTCAAGGAGTGCAGAGAACAGACTGTTTCACCAACTGGAGCAGTTGCACTGAACTGTAAACAGGTGAAGCTTGAAAGGCTGTCACTGAGACTCCTGATCAGAAATAACATACAGCCAGCACTGGAGGACAGGCACGTACACACCCAGATTATACACTGTGGAGCTTGGGTTATGCAGCTGCTCGCTCAGAGCTGGTAATAGTTCATGGTTTTAACAGCCACTGTGCAGGGCACTCAGAAAACTGTGCTTCCACAAGGACTCCTTGGCTTTTCAATAGCACAAGAAGACAAAGCCTCTCTGAAACTCCTTCCACAGTGTGTGTACGATGGGGTGGGTGGGTGAGTGCCCTCAGCGCAGCCCATAAAGGCAGGATTCAGCAGCCACACCACTAAAGGGTCCAACAGCTTCAGATAACAAGGCTTGAAACATTCTGTCTCTGGTGCTTGCTGTGCCTGCAGGATGATAGCCTTTGGGCTCACAGCCACGGCTGTATGGATCCAAGATCGTGTGACAAAGCCGAAGGACATTTCACGGCACCTTGTTCTGAGGGGGTGAAGTAGCAGGTTAGAAACCAACTGGCAATTTCACAGGAAACAATTGATTTTCTCTTTAAGTGCCATACAGGGAAAGCATTTCTCTCTCGACCTGTGATCAAGGGAAATGAAAGATGAGGGAAACGAAGTAAAATGTTTCTCTTCTATCAAGCTACTTCTCATATGCAGCTCTAAAATAAAGGGAATATTCCAGTAAAGGAAAATTTCAAGTAAGCCTAAGGAAGAACACGGTAACTCTAGAGAAAAATGTCCCTTTAGAAAGAGGTGGTGCAATTTGAGAACAAACCAGTGGACAAAAATGCCTTTCTTGTTTTCTGCAGGAAAAGGAACCATGATTTTGAAATATGTACGATGTAGTAAATCTCTTGTTGCCCACTGCCAGATTTTCATGCATATTTTGTGTGGTGCTGAGTAGATGTATATTAAGCAGGACTGAGGCACCAAAAGTGTTATTTGTGCTGCAAGCTCACTATTGCACGGAGCAACAAAAGATTTCAGGCAGGATATGGTGGGAATTTGTGGAACATCGCTTCAAGAGAGGCCATGTGCAGAAAAGATTTTGATTCAGCAATCTTGATCTTTCCTCTTGATCTTTTAGAAATAAAAAAAGAAACTTCTATAAAATGACTCTTGCCTATGAATGATGAGTCATTCTGCTTTTCAATAGAGCATCAGGTTGCCAAGAGACCTTCTTCAAGGTTTTGAGTGCCTAAAAAACCCCACATTTTAAAGGTTTTCTGCTACTTAGAAAGGAAGTGAGGAAGGAGATGAAAACAGACAAATGAAAACTTGACTTAGCTGACTGGAAGACTCTGTCTTCCAGAGAAATGTGAAGCAAATTCTATAGCACAACTTGATTGATATGAAGTTGGTTTAAGTCAATTTTTTGTTAACAACTCTGCTTCTTCCAAAACCCCAAATCTGGATTTGTGCTTAATTTGACTTCAGATGTACATCTTATGCCAGATTTTACACACAGGAATTTGAGAAGCAGCAGGAAGCACCACAGCACACAGGGCCCCATCTCCAGTATAGGCTCATTACATTACAGCAAATAATAAAAGCCATTTTCTGTGTTCACACTAAAAACTGCACTCATTTTCTCAGCTGACTTTCTCTTCTGGGTTCTGTTGTAGTGTTCAAAGTTAGTGCCATGACAGTGAATACTAATTTAACCCCCAAATGGAATTATTCCCAAATAGTGATTTTCAATTCATGGGCAGTGGGTGCCACTTGGATGAAAAAGCAAGTCCACAGCTCAAGTCTCTTGTATTCCAACAGAAATGATTCTAGGCTGTATCAACCATGCATAAAGGTGGGACCCCATATGTAATACCTGAATGAAAGGAGCAAGAACTAGGACATTATTATGGACAGTGACACTGCTGGAAATCTTTCTTGATGCCCACTCCAGTGCCACATTCCCACTTAGCACACACACACTCCTGTGAAACGAGAGATGCAAGGAAGATGCACTGACAGAAGGGCAGGGGACTGGAGCAGTGTCATAGTCCTCTACAGTTCACATCCCACATGTTTTTGGAGCACTCCATGAGATGGAAGTCAGCAGGCTGTACTAATTCAGAGACTATCAGTCCTGAGGGACCCCCTTCCTACCCGACACCACATCTTGGCTGTGCACATTCCTCAGGAAGAACTGCCATCTGTCTGTTTTTCTGCCACACTTCAGACACAGCAGAGCTGTACCCATTGAAATGAATTCTTTTTCTGGTGTGATAACATTAAGACTACATGTAATCAACTTAAATTCCTCCCCCAGAAACTGCATGCTGTCTCCAAAACCAATAAACACTCAAGGCCAAGGTCAGCATTCCTGCATGTTCTTCCAGCTGTTAAGGGCCTTCAAGCATGTTATATAAATAAATCATACTAAGCTATGCTACATGCTAAGGTGTGCAACAGAGCAGGGCAATTTGCTGCAGGTGAGAGATGCTCATTAAATGCAATTAATAAGCACTACCTGTGCACTGAAGGGCAGAGGAGCTAATTATTGGAAAACACCATATACAAATAATGTTTACAGTTATAAAACCAAGGCATGCCCACTCAAAATCTCAAGGGGGAGCAGGGGAATGAATCAGAAGAAAGATCCAAGCCAAGCCATAGCTACAGGCACAGCAATCCTAAAATTAATGAACCCAACCACAGTCCTGACTATGGTTACTGGGCCCGTCTATAAGCCAGATATCATGAAGCACCCTAGGATGGGACCAGCAACTTCCTTTGCATAGTATTCATCTTGACATTCCAGGAGACCCAGTGTGCTGGAGCTCACTCAAAGCAGGGGCTGGTGCCAGGATGCCAGTGGGAAGCCTCTGACTGGGGTTTGGGTTATGCACATCAGCCCCTTCACAGTTTACATCCTCATCAGTTTTGTTTTCTTTCAATCACACAGTCAAGGTTGGCAAAGGCCTCTAGGATTATCTAAGTCCTCCAGGACTTCTAGAATTCAGCAAGGAAACAGTAAGGAGGGTGGAATTTTACACATAAGCTCTTGCCACCCCTTCAGTTTACTAGAATATTTGTTAAACACTAACAGCAAACCACATTTTTCCACATGAAGTGAAAATAGCAAATGAAAATGTTTATCGGTCTCACATAATGACAGAGCAATGGTATTTGAAAGTATGGTATTTCAAGAGAAATAAACTCTCCTTGTTTATCATCAATGGCTGCAATTATGTTGTCAAGTGATACATGAGTGTTTTGATTTCCTCTTCCTGCTGTCTTCTTACCTTCAACTTATATTGTAAGCTTGACAGTGTTTATTCACGTAGTATTACAGAACCACTGAGAGGGGTTATTATTGAAGAGTACTTATTTTTCAAAGAAGTCACGCCAGGAAGCCACAGATACAGCTAAAGCTTAACCCTACCCCCTCCTCCAGAGCAGCATGCTCCTGATGTTAAAAACACCCCACTAACCCAAACAAACTCAACAGCACAAGGAGAGGGTTAATGAGCTCCTGGACATGCAAACCCCACATTAGTGCCTTGACCACAGCACAAGGGCATGGAAATAACTCCTAGACTGACTCCAGAAAAATGCCACAAAGGTGATCAGATGGGGAGGCACCTCTCCTATGAAGACAGCCTGAGAGAAGGCTTGGGGTAGACCTTGCAGCAACCTTCACAAATTATGGCACTGGTAGCAGAGCTTGCCAGTGATTACTTCCTTGGGCAGAGTAACAGCTCCCAACACTGGGTAGGATATTGTCCTACAGAATTCAGACTCCTGGTAACATGTTCAGCTCCTCCTTCTTTAATAATATTAAAGGTAATACGGACTAAGAACTTATTTTTGTTGCTGTTGTTGCTTACCTGAGAGGAAATGTTAGCTGAGGGCTCTAAACTGTCTTTACTCAGACACAGCAACAAAACACAGATACATCTCTTGCAACACAGCCCTTGGTCTGCCTTTTCACAAAAATTAACACATCCTTTTGCACGAGAAACTGTCGGCTCATCTGAGACACGAGGACTTGATATTTGCCTAATTTTGTCTTTTATTTGAAGCTTAAAAGCACAACTCGATTAGCCACAATCTTTGGCCACACTGAAGAATAAATATTCAGCTCCAATACCTTTGATAATGTCTAAAAATAGTTCATTAAACATCCTCAGCCTTTTCTAAGAGCAAACTTGTAGGTGGGCTTAAAGCATTGGTGTCATGAGACTTATGAACAATTTTACTCCTTGAAATAAATTCAACCTGGCTTTCTCCTGCTCAAAGTCCCCTTCTTTACTCAGAAGAGCAGAGAACAGAGAAGGGAATAATAAGGAAAATTAAAACACCATAAGCCTTCCAATGCCTGATGGAAGAATGGGTCTAATGGATGTTTATGTTCCAATCTGAGTTGCACTACTCTGAGCTCACATCAGCAGATCTTATCCATCTCTCTGCATCTGCTCTACAGAAAATACTCTGGGACATCAGTCTACAGTTGAGTTATGAAAGCTCTTGTCTTTGACGTTCAAGCACTCCTAATAAAGATGGAAAAGGTTTCACCTGCACATCTCAGTACAAATGGGATCTGAATAAGCAGCACCTCAAAAAAATCATACAGCTCACACCCAGCATACATTTCAAATGAAAACTGCAGAGATTACTCTGACAGAATATTGGCTTCAACAGAAACTTCAAAACTGAACAAATGGAAGGCAACATTAACTACAGCATTCCCTGAATGGCTGCAGTCATTCCCTGGAGCAACATGATCAGATCATTGGAATTTCACTTTTTAGACCTTCTTACCAAAGAAACAGGAATTAATGTAGTTTGTTGATTTTCCCTACACTGAAATATTATCACAGAGTTCACCTTCATGTACTTCTGTAAACCTGTAGCTTCCTTTGAGCTCACAGCTTGTGAGGAAGCTGCAAAGATGAGCAGACAGCACTGCCAGGGTATTAATGGTAACAGTGCATGCAAATTCTTGAACTACTGCATAGCTTGAGAGCAAAGTGCTCAGCCTGCACTGAGAGTTATGAAGGTACTTCTGTATGTGTGAGGATTTACAGAACCCAAAAGATCAAACCTATACATAGTAAATCATGCAAAATGAAAAGTAGAAGGGGCATAATCCCAGCTACTACTGAAAGGTGGGGTAGAAGAGAAAAATGAGCACTATCAAAGACAAACCCCTCACATTTGGCCTCCTTTCTTTGAAATAGCTCTCCTGTAACAGCATAAGAATCCAATACAAAGACCATGGTAGATGCACAGAGACTTCCCCAGAGAGCATTCAAGGGACTCTCTGTTAAGTTCAGAACAAGCTGTTAGCAGTGGTGACAAACAGGTGGCCCCTGCAGTCCTGGTGCTGCTTTGTTCCTGAATGTTTCCCACCTGAACACTCTGTCATCCTACTCAGAGCCACCATCTCCCTCCCTCTAGAAAATGTTTGGTATCTGCTACATTAAAAACACAAAGGCAAAAGGAGAAAAAGAGCTCTGGATTAAAGAAGGAAGCAAAACAAGCTCATTTTGCAAAACAATGCTCATGCATTTCCTTGTTTTATTTTGGATTACTACTCATGGATTCCCTCCCACCTCAGATGCCAAGGCAGCTTTGGAACCTTTTTCTGATTGATCAGAGTTGCCCAGTACACTTTACATAAAAGAGAAACAGAATTTGTTCACATTTAGAAAATGAACTGGAATCATCTTCAAAACAAGTTTTTCAGAATTGGGTAGGTTTTCACAGCCCGAGGCAGAGGACAAAATGTCACTGAAGACACACAGTTTGGTGTGCTTTACAACCTGTCTCTCAGACTCACCTGTTGTTTTAAGTACAGGTTTGAGACTGACAGTGGGAAATCTGATTACCTGACCAAAATGGCAATACCTGAAGTGTTTAAGTCAGTTGGCCAGACTGCAACTCATAGGCTTACTTTTATATAGCATTGCAATGTACATGAAAATAACAAAAACTGTGTTTTCAAAGATGTGAGGAACATTATGCGAATTTGACAGATGGATCTGTGAACTGGAAAATCTCCTCATCAAAAAGGTCTTCTGGCAGTTCTTCATCTCCATCAGCAAAAAATGTAGGGAATGGAGGGTTTTTATTGCAGTCCTTGTAAGTAGGCAATTTGCTATCTCTGACCTGAAAAGCAGGAACGGGGAGAGTACAGTTAATAAATCTTACAGAAGATTTTCAGACAGTGATACACTAGAATTTAAAGAACTCAGCTTGCAGGGGTAAGAAAAACACAACAGTATTCACACTGCACGTGTTAAAGAATTCCAGGTATAATCATCAGTTACTTCAACATCAACCCTAGATATTGAATTTAACATTTTGTACTCATCCTGAAAGAGATTTTAAAAATCAGGAAAACTAAACAAAAAAAAATCCTAAGAGAATTTGTCATTACAGTGAATCAAAACCCAGTCACATGAATTCATTGCTCAGTATTTTAAAACATTATTAAAATAGAAGTATAGCTTGTTTAAACAGCGCTTACTTCCCACAGTATGTTCCTACATGACATTCCAAGTTATATTATGAAGCGTAATCACCTCTCAACAAACAAGACACGCGTGTGTATGTGTGATGCAAACTAATTATGGCAACTAATTTTGCAAAGATATGTGCATATGCTGTACTGAATCCCTCTGGATATTGCAGAGCTGTTCAGTGACTGCAGAGTCAAACATCTAAAATTTTGCACTCGGGAATCAGTACCTTAGTTTGCCGAACATGAACCTCTAAGACAGTTCATTTGCAAGAACTGTGGTGCCACAGAGAAATTCCTTTACTGACCTCTCTGCATGTGGAAAGATTTAAAATCTAGCCCCTGAAACTCCAATCTCTGAAGAAACTTAGTAGCTAGAATTATCAGCCAAAAGCAGTTTGTCTGTGGTAGATAAAAGACTGGTATCTCTGAAGAAAAAAAAAGAGCTACAAATTCTTAAATTTGATTTAAAATTAAATTCTTTTTTTCTATATTGTTACATTTGATCTTCTTCCTGAGTTGTAATAATCCCTTTCAGGCACTATACTCAAGTGAATTTTTAAAAAAAAAAAAGTGCAAGTCGATTAGACAAAATTTTTATAGAGAGAAGGTAACTCTTCCTCTTAAGTTTTTGGTGGGCTTTTAAAGAACAGGACACTTGTTCTTACTTGGTTGGACAAAGACCTTGCGTAGGACAATTCTGACTTATACCAAAAATTAAATTTTAAAAAAAATATGCCTACTGAATGCTCTGTTCTGACAGCACTGTATTTACCAAATTCATATCTACTATTACTTGAACCTTTCCCAAAGTCCCTGAAGATTCCTGCAGATGGCATGTACAATAAATTTGACATTCCAATTTTTTTTTAAGGGCAGGCTTGATAAACAAAAGAAAACCTTTTGCTAAGAATGAAGGGATGAGGGGCTCAGCATGTTGCACTGGTTAGGATGGCTAAGTAGCTTTTCAGGTAGATCATTCCTCTTCTACAGAAGTGTTCTCTAGAGCCTTGTGAGCTGCCAGACCTGTAGTTTCCAATTTACAATGCATATCTGGATAGAATGAACTAGGCTGAGGTCCAAGTCCACAGATCTCTGCTGCAACAGTTCCAGCACCAGTGAGTTCAGAAGAAACAGTCAGAGAGCTTCAGCAATGGCACCTGAAAGATGGCATCTTCAGAGATGTCATTCTTCCCTTTCAATACGCTGTGGCTGTTTCTTTTACTGTATGAAACCACATTTTAATAGCTATATTTCCCTTACTAATTTCTCCTTTACTCTTTAGTCCTATTACACATCAAAAGCTTTCTCTGTCAACAGCAAAACCCTCCATGATCCCTACATGAGTATTAGAAAGATTAGAATAAATTATTTTATTTATGACAACTTATTTATTTAAATGTTCTTCATGCCTAGTTTTTGTTATTTTTGATTATTTATCTGCTGTTACATATATGCTGTGTCATTGCAGGCAGCTCTGGACACCAGAAAAAGAAAGGAATTGAAATGTTTGTTTGCCTCCTATTTTTTCCCCATTTCTTCTTAAAACAATTTCTCATGACAGGACTTAGCAGTAAGACATCTGCTCTTAACTAAAGACAAATCCAACAGTCTCATCTTAGCCCTGCATTAGCTTACCCAAACAAATTTAAGATTTCTGTCCAGACTTAACATTGTATGAATTACATATTAATGCCAAGGGGCATTTTTGACATAGTATCTCCAGTGTGATATGGAGAATTCTTACAATAGTTTTAAGATTCTCATGAAACATCTCCAACAGACCATTGCTGCTCTCAGAGGAGTACAACACTGTTTCATTTTGCCCTTTCTGAACTCCTCAGAAGCTTGACAGATCCCAGAAGCACAGACCACATCTGATCTTAAAATAGTTTTATTCTGATATGCCCTTTTTTTTCCTGATTGGTATAATTGATGCACAATTTCTTTTGACTGGTGAAACTACTGCTCTTTTTCCATCTTCTTCTACATTCATAGCTTTCAAATGCAATTTAAAGCAAAAAAAGTGCTATCTTAGAGCATCACTACCAAACTAAATAAAACTCTTTCTCCTAGAAATTAAAAAAAGTTAGATATTATTATTCTATTACCAGATATTATCATTACTATTCCTATTTAAAGGAAGAACTCAACTTCATTTTACACCTGAATGTATCGATTAGCAAATGAAACATGGTATGATTTATCTGTCTTCTCAAGATAATTATTTAATTACTCCCTTTATATTTATGAAGGGCCCAGCATACCAAAGGCTTCCTGTATCTCTTACCTCAGATTCCTGAACAATAATTTCACAGTGGTATAAAGGAGTTCACTGGTATGCAGCAGCAGCTGCACTTTTCTGTATAAGCATGTACACAGAAAAGTGCAGGTGACCCAGCACAGCTCTTCCTGCTCTCCTACTAACCTTCTGAGAATATCCCTAATAAAGGAGTAAGTTTTCATGCTGTGTTACTAAAATCCAGTGAATTTGGCTCTCACACAGAGAAGGGATCAAGCTCATAGTCCAAACTGTTACTGCAATCCATAAAAGCATGTGCTGTATACCTCATACAATAAATGCTTGGCATACTCAACTGCTGTGTTAATAGCACTCTATATTACAGTAGATTATACCATAGATAGATGGTATATACAGATGATGGTATAACCACTACAGTGTATTCTCTGACAGGTCATTTCATTAAGAAAAATACTAGAGAAAGCTGAAATTGGAGCTGGTTGGTTTTTTGAACACACATAAAAGGTTTTGCAGACAATTAATAAACTGCACTTATGTATGTCCCCTATATTGACAGCATAATGGGTAGTATAAACAAATACAAACTCAGCAATCTATCACCACAAAAGGCTTAATGTGGTCCTAAACAAGCGTTAAAAACTGATGCTTAAGTTGCAACTCACATCTGTAGTTTAACAAGGCTTCAGGCTGTGTTAGCAACCACATCAAAGCACACAAGCTATTTGCTAAACATAAAAATGTGTTTAAATGTAGAAAATTATTACAAGTAACTCCCCAGGTGACACACATCACCTAACTCGGCTTCTCTGCTATTTTTGAAGCTAGACATAAAAATTGAGCCCAAGAATTATATCCATTTCTGACAAGCCTTATTCTGTCTTAAAAAATAAACCAACCATACAACCCCCACCCCAAACCTGCACACAACTCTATGAATGAGGCCCAAGGCACAGGACAGAGAACATGAAAGAACTGAAGGCATCACACTATTCCTGCATATCGTCAACTTGAGCACAGTGCACCCAATCCAGGCATCAACAACTAGAAACACAGCACAGTAACACTGGGAAGTATGATTGAAAAAAAAAAAAAAA
>VWYP01006895.1:43183-84804 GCA_013400435.1 Pycnonotus jocosus | reverse complement strand
TATAATATATTTGAAGCCAGTTATTTCAGGAGACAGCAATTAAGAGAAGTAGTATATAATTAAGGAAATTATATATAATAATTTCTTTAGATCTGCAATAATATTTATATTTAGTAGCATTTCAGGTGCAGGGTTAAATTGGACTAAGCAATCAGATTACAAGTCAGGCAGGTGGATATCAAGTAGTTTCTGGAGTATTTAAAAAAACAGCTATGTTGCAGGCAGTAATTAAAATACAATCCCTAAATTAGCTTTCTGTCTTGAGATATGTATCAAAAAGTGGGAAAATTAATACATGAAATGTGTTGACAAAGTGTATGTGTTGCAGAAAAAGATAAGTTTTTTGTCAGTAATAGTAGTTTATTATTTTTATTTTAAGTTGGAATTGACATAAAATGTAGGGTGAGTTTAAAATACCGATATTCAAGGTGTTATTACTGGAATTCTCCAAGTAAGTCAATCCACCCTGTCTAACATGAGATGCAAACAGGGCTTTAGTCATCAAGTTACAGAAGTAAACTCTGAATTAAGGTTAAACTGTTTTTTAAATTACCAATATTAGTAATGTTGAGAGGTGTAAAGTGGTGTTGGTGATTGAAAATTAAGACAGCCAGCCAGAATTTCCTTTTCTCTGTTCAGGTTTTCAGAAATTTTTCACAAACTCATTCTTTATGCATTCCTCTTTGTGTTTATGAGCTGACTGTATGTGTGGATCTACTCAGCCATAATGGTCCATTGTGGGGGTTTTGTTTCTTTTGCATATCAAAGGCATCCAGTATAGAGAATAAACAGGACTGGATCAAACACATCCGGGAAGTGATACAAGAAAGGACTATTCATCTGAAAGGAGCATTGAAAGAACCCATCCACATTCCCAAAACTGCACCAACAACAAAACAGAAAGGAAGAAGGTAAGTAGTATTTCAAATAATCAGAGATCTCTAAGTACACAACAGTGCTCTTTCCTCTGTAGTGTTGAATTTTGAACGACTTTCAGTGAGTTGGACAAAAGCAAGAGTCATTTTGTCCAGCTTTATCTTATCATTAATTTGCAGTTTCCTGCAGTGCTGAATTTGTTGAGATTTCTGCTCCGAACAGTCCCTGACTTGTGTAAATGAGCCATTACAGAAGGGATTTGGAACTGCAGTACAGGGTAGCTGTACATTTTAGATTTTTGCAATTTTACATGTGTTACTCAGGTCCTTGGTTTTTGTTTTATGAAGCTTGAAATATGTGACCAAGTGTCCTCCTTGCTAGCTTTGACTAAGTGACTCTGCAAGTTTGTTGCCGTATTTCTGGCTCAGAAATATGCCAGAATTGCTGCCTTAATTCTACATGATGTATGCCTTGCAAATGAATCTCTTCTCTTACAGCAGAGAACAGAGTATTAAGTACTGAGTATTTGATTCTTGCATCAGTTAATTTGGTGTCTCTTGCCACACTAGGAGTGTCTCACTTCTTGAATTAACATGTTACACACACAGCACTACTCTTGTAATGAAAACTGAATTCTTTGCAGGGATGGTGAGGACCTGGACAGTCAGGGAGATGGCAGCAGCCAGCCTGATACTATTTCAATTGCCTCACGAACCTCCCAGAACACGCTAGACAGTGATAAGGTAAGTTTCCCAGGCATTGCTCTGTGCTGAGAGCAGATGATTCGTCCCTTAGTGTGAATTAGCACCCGAAATTAGTCCTTAGTGCTTCAGGGAAGAGGTGTGGAAATACTTAATCTCTTAAAAATAGCTGTCTGCAATAGAGAAAATACCTTGATACCATGGGAGAGCAGGAGTGATTGTTTAAATCTAATAGGTCACGAAGAGGTTGTTTGTGTGATTTGAAGCCATTTTGGTCCCCTCTGTTCTGCAGTTTGCTTAAAGATTTGACCCAGTTTAACATGAGAGTTTTATTTTCCATAAAATTTGATAGCGATGCGCAGAATTTTTCTCGATGTTAATCTCAGCCTCCCTGAAAGCATACCATCTGCTTTTCATGTTGGCTTGAGGCTGCTGATTGCCAGAGTTATTGTTGGAGAAGTACTGGAGGAGTCCTCTCCAATGTTTATGGGTTTATGGGTTAGAGAGTAGGTGTTCACTTTCTGCATGAAAGCTGATGGAATCGTCCAGAAGTAACCCACAAAACTGTAATTTCATACTAGTGCTGGTGTTTCCTTTCCTCCAGCTCTGCCCATAGATTCTGGCTGGGTCCTACCATAAGGATACACAGCCAGAGTTTCCTTCCCCCTGGGTGGAAGAAAGATAAGTGTCAAAAGAATGAAAATTTTTCTGAAATGTGTGTGTTACTTGGAATTGAAACAAGAATTTTGGCAAGTGAGAAGTGTTAGGACCCTGGAGGGAGGTAGAGGTGGATAATAAAAGTTTATCAAACAGAAGAATGAATTAAAACACTGAAGATGCCCAGCAAATTACTTTAAAGTTTGATTAGGGGTTTCTGGTCTATTACCTTCTTGTGTAAAATTGTTCTGATGAAACATTCCAACTGTGCAGATAAATAATCAGTATTCTTCAGGGTAGCTAAGTGAATAGGTTCTCAGAATAATATTTTCACTATTCCCATCATCACTTAAACTCAGTGAGTTTCCTTTATTTTCACATGTTGCTCAAACTCTATAATTTGATTTTTTTCATGTAGAGAAGCAGACAGGAGGAGGGAAGTATTATGTGTTTAGGTTGCTTTTATATTTGTCAGAAATAGCCTATGTTTTGACTTTGCATTTGTACTGAGGTTTGTCTGTAGTTTTGGTAATGGCTTCTTCTAAAGATACCTGTGAGAAAAACAGCTGTTTAGAGGAAAAAGAACTCTTTTGAAGGCTTTTGTTTTGCTGGCTTGTTCTTAGCATTCTTATTTAACTATTTAGGGATTTAAAAATATTGAGTTTTGTGTGCTAGCAAACGATTCTTAAGAGAAAAGCTTAGGTAACCTGTGACACTCAGAAGCAAGACATGCTCTCAGTGATTTCCCTGCTTTGTTGTCTGGGACATCCAGCTGTGTGCATGCAGGCTGGAGGTGATGCAGTGCATCCCTGCCATGCAGAGCCATCACTCTTCTGCACTTGTTCACTAGGGTGACTGGCACGGGTGTCTCCCAGTGCCCTTCACAGTAATATTTTGTGCATTGCATGAGAATTGTTGAGAAAGGTGGCCAAGTAGAATGCCCCCAGGATTGTTTTCCAGTCTGACATGAGGAGGAGTCTTACCCAACAACCTGTTCAACAGGAGTTAAAAGTTAAAAGAAGGAGGAATGAAAGGAAGGAGAATGGACAACATTTTTCAGTATTTTCCTGACAAATTGCAAGTGTGATTAGTGACTGTAGTGTTGTTTTTACAGTATTTTTGAGATCTTGCATTTGTGCATAGAATTTTTGTTGGACTTTTCTTTGCCAAGAAAAACAGGCTGATGACTCCCTAGAAGTTACTTGTGCCATGTGTTGTATGTCCAAGGAAGGAATTTACTATTGTGCACTTGTAAAAAGTGTGTGAATTAGCAGTGTAGTTTTGTAAAATGTTTCTGTTGTATGCTTTGGTTTGCTAAATACGTTGAGAAAAATCTTTAATGTATTTAAAAATACAAAATAAAAATTATTAAAGAACAGTAACAGGAAAGTGGCCGGTGAAATCTCTAGGGTGTCTTAACACCGTTGCTGAGTCTGAAGTAATCTCTCACTTTGGATGTTGAAAATTCATTAGCTGCGGTCAACTTGGGGTTTAAAATCAGCTCTGTTTTCTTAGCCTAGAAGCTTGAGGTGTGTGTGAATGTCCTACAGAAACAGAGTAAACCAGTTCTACAGATTGAAAGTGCTGTTGGTATGGTTAGCCAGAGGAAGCAGTAGAACTCCTTGGTCAAATTTAGAGCATGTAGCTAACTGAGATGGGATTCCAAATCAAGAAACATTAAAAATATCAAGCAATTAAAACAAGTAATAATGAAGTAGTAGAAGTGTTTTGTGCTATATTACTTATTAAGCTCTTGCTGAACATTTTTCTGTTCACGTGTATTTGTTATTGATGTTGAGAAAAGAAAAAATCAAACGTCATATTAATCAACATCCAAGTAAAACCATTCTTCTACTTCCTCCAATTATATGTTCAGACAGTTCATTCTTTTAAAATAAATGTTTTGATTAGAAGTGCTAAACTGTTATACAGGGAGTATATCAAGAATGAAGTCCTTTATCCAAATGTCAGTATTCTTTCTCACCTCCTCAGAGACATACTTTGAAAGAGCTGAAAATCCTTAACCTTGATAGTAAGTGGTTGAATATTGTCCAGATGAACTTCTTTCCTTGCATCCTGTTTTCTGACATAATTGGAATTGCCATAACAGCAGAGAATAACTTCATGATTAGCGTTTTTCTTCTCCACCCTTGCTTTTTAGGCTAGAATTTTAACTTTTGATTGTTGGCTCTGCTGTTGCAATGCTGCTTTTCAGTAACGACTGGGATGATGCAATAGACCGTATGTTTATAAAGCTGACATTGACATCCTTCCCAGCTTCATGTAATCTGAATACAGTGTTGGAAGGCAGAATCAGAATTCAGAATAATCTTGGCAGTGGGAAAAATTAAGTGGCAAAATACTGTGCAATTTAATAGGAACACATTTGAGCTTATATGAATAGGTGGAAATAGTTAAATACTAATGAAAACAGTGAATATCTTGAACAGTTTTTGACAGGGTGATTGAGAAGCTACAGAGGCTCACAAGATGTTTATTATTTAGCTGTGTGATGCATCTGGGAGGGTGAGGACAGCAGCAATATATTGGCTTGTAGAAATGGGATGTTGAGGACACAAAGTCCTCATTCTTTCCTCAGAATTTATAAGGCTTACATTAGATACTGCATCCAGTTTTGAGTACAGAATTTTGGAAAATCAGATAGCCATTGGAAGAATTCAGAGGGAAAGAAGAAAAGTGCTGATTAGAAGTCTACTAACCTAACTTACAGGGCAAGATGAAGAATTGGAGCTAACAAGTCTAAAGGGGAAAAAAAGGCAGGAGGAAGAAACCCTTAAATCTTCAAGTGGGGAAAAAGGCTACCACACAGATTTAATAAACAGTCTTTTACCTATATTTTAAGTGGATGGGATGAAAATCTAAGGACTTACTTTTAAAAAAGATTGTAGTAATACTTTTTATGGGTATGTGTAATGGTTTTTGTAATCACTTTTTTGCTGAACCACTACATTATGAAAATGTGAAACCCTAGAGCAGAGTAATTGTGAAGGCTGGGGAATCTCTATTACTGCAGTTTTTTGAGAACAGTTTGGATAAGTGTTAAGGATTCTGGCAGATGTGGTTGATCATGCTCTAGAGGAATGAAGTGGACTAGGTAATTTAAGATCCCTTTCTGGCCTTTTTTATCGTGGGCTGTATCTTCACATTGCAAGACGTGTTAAATATTTACATCAATAGCACTGACCCATCCTGAAGCACTGGAAGGTAAAATGGAATCTGGAGTGAAATACAGAATTTTTGAGAGAGAGATTTCTAGTCCATCAAAGCATCTCAGTTTTCTGCATGAGTGCCCTTATTGTACCTTTCTCAGTAAATATTTTGCCCTTCACCTTTCACAGCATTCCTTCCATTCACATTGTGTAGATGCATAGCCAGCATTTTAGGTGGCTAACGGATATAAGAGATTCTTGGACCATTCATTTGGCCTTTCATCAGCCTCATCTGATTTTTAACATTGTCTTTTGAACTTGATCCAATGCACAGGAAATTAAATAGGGAGGCTGAAGGAAACAATGTAGGTGTGATAGGTTTTTTTCATGCTTCTATTCAGTGATCTGGTAGAAACATGAAATAATACAAACTAGTATTTTGGTGTCTGAGAACATAAGAGACTTTTAGAAGAAAAACTGACACAGATTGCTATCCTAAATAGTAGGAATCATGCTAGCTGCTGCAGGTGGTCAGTAGAGCAGTGTTTTATTTTTAAGAAATTTTCTTTTGTGCCCAGCTGGTAACACTTTGTATTACTGTCTGTGTGAAGTTGCATTTCATTTTCATGCTTCTTTAAGCTTGTATGTAGTTCTTTGAAAAACAGAATAAGGACTGAAGCAGCAGGAGATTACCAAGTATTTCATTCTGCCAGCTGAATCTCCAGAATAGAAAAGGCTCTAATCAGTAGGAAAAAAAATGTTAGTAAAAAAGCAGACATGGCTCTGAGTACACGCCTCTTTTCAGAGTCAGAAACCAAGTCTGGACGGCTACCTGGTCAAAGCAAAATTCTCTTTATTTGAGGCAGAACTTTTGTGCTGTCCCATCTCTTTTCTCCCAAAGTGCACTTGTTTCCATTTTAAAACGGGATTAAAGATTTTCGTTCTTAAAATAATTGAGAAATCTTGTTAGCTTCTCTTTGCTTTCCTTTCTTCGTAATGTAAAATTACCATGGAAAATTAAATTTCATTTGCAATCCTGAGAGGATGTCATATGGCCTGATAGAGAGGCTCTTGAATATCTGGTCAGTCATGATGTTTGCAGGTAGTGGTGGCAGATGGACTTAGTGTGGTGTCTCTGACCTCAGCAAACTAATGCTAAGAATGTCCTCAGCCAGTGAGTGTTCACATGTTTGTTTTTTCTTTCTCTCTACAAGCGACAGTGACTAAAAGGCCCCAGAGAGGTGAACATAGATGGTTAACATTCATTTCAGCAACTGCAAGGCACTGTGTCCCATGATAAGCTGTTTAATTAAACTTTGTGTCTTTTTTAATCTGCAGTTCTGTTTCTGTCTGGCTTTTGTTTCTCATCTCGTCTCTGTCTCTCCAGTTTCCATTTTTCAGACATAGCATCATTTATTTTTATCATGCATGATTAATTCAGTTTACATAAAAGGTTTCTTGAGACGGATGGATAAAGTATATAAAGCCTGCGTTCAGCCTAAATTTGGATTTTGATGGTTTGTAACTCTTTTCCCTTCAGTACAAGTCAGTCTCCCAGTTTCTGCTGTGCCTCTTGCTCTTCCCTCCAGCTAGCCTGGAGAGCCTTGCCAAAGCTGTCCAACAACAGCTGTTGAGCAACGAGCTTAATCACAGACACTCCCTGCTGTCCAACTGCATTTCATCAGTGTGAAAGATGAAATTGCTTTCACAAAGTGTGTTACGGGCAGAAATCGAGCAATGAAACAAAGAGGAAAGAAGCGTTTCCTAACCACTACTGTAGCAGGCAGGCAGGCGGAAAGTTAACCCAAAGGAAGGGAAAATTGGTAAATGTTTTTTTTGCTCAGCTCTCCAAAGTGCCATGTGTGTGCTGGGTACAGAAATCATTGTTTTTGGTGTCTTGGCAGTACTGGAAAAGTTCTGCAATAAGTTGCATGTAACAGCATAGGTGCATGTTTGAAGATGGTGTGGACCCTGAGTAAGAAGTGTCTTACATACTATACTGAAGTGTGAATGAGTGTTGAATTTTAGTGGAATACTGGCCAGCTAGGCTATCTGATTACCACATTGTCTGAAAAACTAGGAATTTTGTGTACTTTGGCCATCTGACATGGCCACTGACAGCCTTCATTTGCTTTTTCCTTTCGCTTAATATTATATAAAATTTTTAGAAAACATAAAATCTGACATCCTACTTTTTTATTAGGGGAAGGAGAAGAAAGAACAACTATATTACCAAAACATGTGGCCATTGCACCAGTCACAAAAAATATACCTTAGTCTCTATTTGTAGGAAGTGAAGGGTCAGAGCTCAACCAGAGCACCAAAGATATGCTCCCATAGGTATTTAGGAGGAAATATAAGGACGAGATGCAGTTTCTGGAAAGTGTTGGCTTGTTACTCTGCTTGCACTGGATGGGATATGGACTCGTGAGAAAAATTTGGTCTGCCCTGGACACCTTGTGAAGTGATACTTCATCAGATTTTTGTTAGTCCCCATCAGGCATGAAACAGATGGTTTCAGTTGTTTCTGAGTTGGTCTGACAAAAGCTCTAACATAAATCAATACCAGAAAACAAGGGAAAGCTCTTTACTTTTTCCCTTTTGCATAGCTTTGCATGGACTAAAAAAGTGAGTGTAAGGGAACAGGAAATATTTTAATGAGAGAGGAGGTAACATGTTTTGAAGATATACTCCCCCTGTAATTTGTGGATTGGAGCTGTCTAAAGAGACAGGGTAGAAACAATGTGATTAATTTTTAGCCTGTATCTAAACGAGTGCAGCCTGATTTATCTTCCTTAAACACTAGATGTATGAGGGTTTTCTGCCCTTCTTGGCCCCAGCATTCCCTCAAGAAAACTTCTGCTCCTTTGTGAGCACACACAAGCAATGCTAGCCAGTGAGATTAGCAGGCGGATGCCATGGGAAAGCTCTGGAATTACTGTAGCCCATCTGCTAGGAGTTATGTTCTGTCATTTGTTGCAGACTTGAGGAAGAGAAGGTTGAAATCACTCTTTAATTCTTACTGGGATTTTGCTGGTTTTGTCATTTGCTCTGAAGTTCTTGCTTGATAACAAGTAGCATTTTCCTAGAAAAGTTTCTGTCCAGTATTTCCATTCCAGGCTTGTAACGAAAACTAATAAATAAGAAGCAATGCAGTCTCTTATCTGCTGTTTTTGAGGCTCATGGGATGTAGCTGGCAGCCATGAAATAGTCAAAAGCAACGTGGCAGGATCTGTGCAGTGCGTTGGTGTGGCACTTGCTTCTTCCACTTGCAGCTGGAACTCTCACAGGGCATTGGTCCTCCTTTGTCAGTGTAGAGCATTGCAAGATTACCTCACTGAGTTGAAGGAGTTTACTGGCTTGGTTCAGAATTCACAGAAGCTGAATGCCAGCTGAGATCTGGTATGAATGTTGCACTGAAGCAGCCAGAGCTGTAGAAATGCTCACATTTGAATGAAAAACTGAAGTAACATGGAATGCTGTTGCCATAAGGAAGAAGGAATTCTAGGACTGCTTGCTTAAGTTGGATGGGTGCTTTGGCAATGAGCAATCTTGGGAACTTTGCAAAGTTCTGATAATAATTTTCATTTCACATCAAAGCAGATGAAACAATCAAAGAGAGGAAACTAAAGCTTAGGCAAAGTTATTCTAATTAAGTGATTTGAAGAGGGGGAGGAAAACCCTAAGCTTGCATGCTTTTAATTCAAGTTTGTGCAGTTTTATTTGGAGAAACCAACAAAAATTTGAAAGTTGTAAGCTTGTGTGAATTTTCTATTAAACAGTTAAATATTTGGGAATGTTTTGTGAAGAACTTTATGCTGACTTTTCCCATTGTGTATGGTGTGTCCTGGATGATTTTGTGACCAGTGTGTATAAACTGTGAGTAGAGTGGGGAAAAAGGCAGTAAGTTCATTTGAAAAAGCTACCTCTTTTTCTCTTGAATTTAAAAGATAACAAAGCTTATGAGTGACTGTGTTTAGTAATATCTGACCTTTTTTTTTGCTAATTATCACACATAAAATATATTCAGAAGCAACTGCTACTTCAGCTTTTGGGATAAGGAGCAGTCTAGCAAGAAAAGCTGCTTAAATCCTCCGCCCAGCACTGTCACAACCAGCGTGCTTTGAACAATAGGCAGAGACAAGCAGAGTTAGAAATCTGTTCTAAAACGCCAGAACTGCCTGGTTTTGAAATGCTCTCTTCTTGACATGGAAAGTCCCAGAAGCCTGCTATCTCATCCAAAACACCAATCCTGCCAGCAGTCCTAAATAGGTAACGGTGCGTGACAGAGGGTTTGATAACCAGCATTCATCTGTGGCTTCTCCTTGTTCTCTCCCCTCACAGTTGTCTGGTGGGTGTGAGCTGACCGTGGTGATCCACGATTTCACCGCCTGCAACAGTAACGAGCTGACCATCCGCCGTGGGCAGACCGTGGAGGTCCTGGAGAGGCCCCATGACAAGCCCGACTGGTGCCTGGTCCGAACCACGGATCGGTCCCCAGCTGCCGAAGGCCTGGTCCCCTGCGGGTCCCTCTGCATCGCCCACTCGCGCAGCAGCATGGAGATGGAGGGCATTTTTAACCACAAAGGTAAGGAATGGTGGGCACAAAGTCCAGACAGCAGCAGTGGGAGGTTTGGGTAATGGAGAGTGCTGTGCATATGGCAGGTTTGGTGTTCTGCACTGCCTTGTTTTCAGCAACCACGCTGTCTTTTCTGAGAATAAGCAGTTGGCAGTTCTCAGCACTAAGGGAAGATGTGGCTGAAGAGGTTTAAGCAAATTATATCTTGATGAAGAGTTAAATATCATATTAGATCAAGCTGCAGTGATAGGAAAATCTGTACCTGAGAAGTGCTGAGGGGAGGGAGGAAAATCTCTGGCGTGGATTATCAATGCTTCCTGAGAAACCTGGCAGTAAGAAGTCATGGAGATTCAGCGATGGAAAAGGTAAATACAATCATCCATATGCCCTGGCACAGGAATTGTTCATTTGGACTTCTGTGTTTTACTTAACTGAGCTTTTCAGAGTAGCACTGGCAACTTTTTCCCAGAGCATCTCTGAAATCTTTGGTTTTTTTCCAGATGCATGAAAGAATATTCTCCAGAAGGGTGCTAGAAAAATCTGATGATTTTTTGAAATGTTTTAGGATTTTAGTGTGCTGTAATCTTTTTATTCTGTAAACTATCCAGGCTCAAAGAGTAGATTGTTATTGGAGAAAATGCTTGCTTGCCTTATTTGCATCTACTTGAGTTTGCAGGCTGTGAACAAAAAGAAATGTGAACTTAAAAAAAAAAAAAAAAGGAAAAAATCAGAAAAATAATTCATTAGAAGGCATTTCATCACATGTTATGGGAAAAGATGCATTTCAAAGAGTTCGTTGTTGGAGCTAATAAGATTAGCAGAAAGGTGATGTTGGGGAAAATTTGTCTTCCAAAACACAGAATTCTGGGTTTGGAAAGTTTTTCATAAATGTAACCACCATTTTTTAAATTACTCAGCCCATTCCAGCTGTTACAATTTTTTCCCTTTGTTTTAAAGACATTGTATAAATATGCTTGACTAAAACAGGGATGAGTCTGTGTTTCTTACATTAGGGGCAGGCACAGCAGGAACTTCCTGAATGCAGGGTGATTAGGGGCTGGGAAGGGCGTTTGAAGGATTGAACTGTATAGTTGTAGTAGTCTTTCGTCATTTTGTGTTGTTTTGTGTCCTACAAAAAATTTGGATGGGGAAAGCTTGGAGACGTTCTGATGATAAAATTGGAAAATGTAGTTGGGTAACAGTAAAACTTTTTTTCTTGGACTAGGGAGTGAAATCTGGATTTTTTTTTTTTTTAACAACACTGACAGAAGTGATAAATCAAATTTCCTTTGGAGCTTAGGGACTTCACCTTTGAATGTAGAGAATTTTACTAGGAGAGATTGTACTGGACTGTATATATATGTGTGTATATATATATATACATACCTTGAGCATGTAAGAATCCTGAGGAACAGACAGAGCTGGTTTTGTGTTTGAGCAGTTACTTTGATTAGTCAAACCAGTGGACGTGACCTGTATTGCTTTTTTTTCTTTAGAATTTGTTTATGGAAAATGAGGCAGAGCATTTCAAGGATACTTTACTTTGTTTAACATGGTGCTTTGAAGTAAAGAGCATTAATTAATTATATTAATCATGGACACTGAAGAAGAAGAGAAAGCCATTGCTAGAATGAGCATAATTTGCAGGGTTGAATGCAGCCTCAGAAGTGCCTTCTCTCCCTGCCACAGGCTTCCTGCGGGATGTTATGGTATGCCATCCTAATCCCAGCTGATAAGAAGCAGCTGCTAATTGTTTATTCCCACATTGCTGGATGTCAGGCTTTAGGAGATGGATATTTAATTTGTAAGGTTTCCCCTGCGTGTGACTGAAGTGAGTGTGAACTGTCTTGAACATGAAAGCTGTTATATAATGTTAAACAGTTTGGAAGAGGGGAGGGAAAAGGGTAGACAAGGCACTTGAAACTACTGGATTTGTTTCACTTTGGTGCCTAACTCATCTCTCTATTGCTTAAAAGAGGTTGATAGTGTTCATTTCAATGAGGGATTATAAAAACCAGTAGAGTGCTTTGATTTTATTTTTCCCCCATAGTGAAAAGTACCTCAGACAATCCCACAAACCAATTATTCATTCTCAAGTGCTGCATTTGATTAAATAAAGCATTGGGGAATATAATCAGAAAAATGGAAAAACAATTAGGTGATCTTCTCAGAATTGTTCATTGTGGGTATTGATAGAGGTATGAATTCCTAAAAGACAAAACAAATCCTCTAACAAAGAACAAGTGAGTGACTTACATAATTTTAAGTCAGTCCATGTTCTTGGGTGGATAATTTTTCATGTACTTTCTAGATTTCTAGTACTTAATTATGTACCTTCAGTCTTTACAATACAGATTTCCTTTTTTGACAGTAATTCAGTAGAGCTTTCAGGGTTTTTGAAAGATTCAACAAATTAGGATTTTGAGATCGAAAAATACACGTGCTATGTGAGGCTCACAGTGTGAGCATCAAGTCTGAGTAATTCTGTACAGTTCATGGACTAAGACATGAGTCTCAAGTTTTTGCATGGCTCTTGGGAGAGGCTGAGGGAAAGAGAAGGTTCATGTATTGCAGGGGAAAGAAGGAGGTGATCACCATCAGAAGTGGTGGCGTTGGCTACTTGGATGTAGAGTGCTTAGCCTATACAGATGCCTTGCTGAAGAGTTTTGCGCTCCTTTCAGTATCTACAGACCCTACACTTCTGATCTTTTCAGCTGGGTTTATCAGTAGCACCATTTGCCAACAAAACAGGAAAAAAAAAAAAAGGAAAGCCACAGCAAATCAGAGGTGAAATGAGAGTCAAAGTTTTGAAAAGGCAAACCTCTTGTAATTGACAGCTGAGGTTCTTATGGTATGTCAAACCACATTTCATCACTGAGTACAGAAATGTTGGATGATACTTAATGCCTTAAATAATCTCAAATTATTATCCAGAGTAGGAAAACATGCCTGATTATTAAAGCAGAAAATACGTTCAGTGAATCTAACAGTTGATCTTGGTCATTCCTTATCTGTCCACACATTATCTGTCAACCATGAAAGGTAATGTTGTTTTAGTCTCATTTTAAAAGACAGCCTCAAAAATGACCCTCATCAATTGCCTACAAGATAGGTATTACTTCTCCTCTAAGAATGTGTATTATCTAAAGTATCTAATCAGAATGAATGGATTTAAAAAACACACGTTTAGAGTATCTTCCGTCTCTAAAATTTTAGGGTAGTTAAGGTAATAAACACTGTTAAGAATATGAGGAAAGCATTGCACGGAAAAAATGTTCACTAGATGAATAGTAACTTAGGAGGAGAGTTGATAGCGTGCTCCTGACCTCTTGCTTGCTCTGCTGGATATCAAATCTATTTTTGCAAGTTATTTGGGTCATTTAATCAATTTGATGTGCAGTTCACAGATGAATACATTTTTTAAAAAATCTAAATGCTTTTATAATAGGGGAAAAAGAGAAACAAGTGAGTAGTGAAGAGGCTGAATAACAGTTGGTGCCCTCTACAAAAAATAAATTACTAGCTCTGGAAGAACATGTTTTTCACAAGTAATGCATAAGGCAACATTTTTTTTGCAATGATTTCCCACATGTTTTTGGGTGTGGGGGAGAAGGATTGTTCCTGTTGTTTTATTTGGTGCTTCTCTTTTAACATGGGTTTCTTTTCATACTAGGGTATATCCTGTTTTGTAAGTGCAGTCCTCTTTCTTTTCTTTGCAAGGCATTTACACTGCCACAGAACTGTGGGTAAAGGGCAGGGGACAGGATTCAGTGTAATGAAAATGAACATGCAAGCTCAGAAAATATTGGCTGCTTTAATTGGCGGCAATTTAAAATTGTTTGTGATTGTCTTTCCTGTTTAGATCACAAGTTTACTGTCTTCTGAATTGATGAATACTTCTGAAGGATTTGTGATAGTCCATCATATCCATTCAGTGGGAGCTACTGTTTGGAGAGATACAAAGGCTGCAACAAGCCTTTGCTTATGAGGCTTACATTTTTGTCTCTTTTAAGTTACAAGATTTGGGGGGGACCATGTCTAATTGCCAATTCATGTTACTATCTGCTTGTTTCAAAACTTGGCCACAGAAGGCTTTTGTTTACCTGAAGGTACCGAGTTTGCGTGTTTTATACATCGCATAATCCAGGGATCTGTATGGGTTGGTTCAAATCTGAGAGGTAGGTGATATCTTAGTGCCATGGTGCCAAACCACACACCACTCACATACTGAATACTGGCTTTTGATTTTACTCTGAGGATACTGTCCTGACTGCAGTCTTAAACACAGAAATGTAGTCTCTCTCAAAGAATCTTAACATAATATGGCAGATCAAATGTCATTGCAAGGCAAAAGTTGACAAATTTCTTCAAATATCTGTATAATAAGCCATTTTCTACACCTGCAAGATGGGAAGGACTGATGTAGGGCAGGTGTCAGAGCCCTTCTTGAATTGCTATAGGGACTCTCTCTTCAAGAATCAAGGAAGACAAAAATTGTGTGGGTAAAGTAGAGATATTTGCCAAGAAGAGTAAGAGATTTTATAGCTGAGGCCACAGAATAGGCTAAATCAGTCTTGAATTTGTTACATAAAGTAAGCTTGCTGTCACACAACTGGATCCTATTCAGAATACCAGTTTTCAATGAAAGGAGAAGGAGAGAGAGTAAAGATAAAAATCTCATGTGGGATTGAGAGCTTTGAAAGTTATGCTTGAGAAAGGGAATGTTTCATGTTGAGTCTAAATACTCTTCAGTACAGGAAGAGGAAGCTCTGTGTATCAGCAGGAGAATTTGATCCAGCAAAATGGGCATTTAGTTTGAATAATTGAAGAAGGACTCCCTGTTTGTAATGGAAGAAAAGAAGGATGACTTGGGCAGCAGCAATTGTTTGCTTAGGAGCAGAGGGAGGCTGTAGAAGGGGAGGATTTGCTCTTTTGAGACTGCAAGCAAGTGAAGCACAGGCCATGTGTAAGGAAAAAGGATCCCCACCCGTGGCTCTGAGCCAAAGTGCTCCCTGTGAGACTGCCTGACAGCGTTTGCAGCTGCAGGAAATGAGTTACAGCCCAGGCCAGAGGGGAAAGTAACTCCTGACAATGAGCTGGTGGGGTACGTGCTTTGCTCTGCTGCCTTGGGGCCAGGTGGCAGAAGGTGGGTGGGGACTGTGTAGTTTCCAGGGCACCAAACCAAGAGAGATCTGCTGCTGCTGCTATACAGATGGATGTGATTGCATACAGAAAGTGATAGAGAGGAATATGTTGGAGTTGTTCAAGACATCAAACCTTAATCTAAAAATTCTGTTTCTTGATGAATCAATTACTTCCTAATAAAACTTCCAAATAACAGTGTGCCCATCCAGATAGCCAGCTGATAGAAAGCCTTTCGAGGAGCCCATGAGAGGCAAAGCTGAGCAGTCAGTCGAATTTGACACTCCACATGTTTTGATTTGGAAAAAAATTGTAAAGGCTGTGCTGCAGTGTCAGTTCAACTTATCAGCCAGACTTGAGCTTGAACAGAGATGCATGCATAATAGCTGAAGTTCAACTTCACAATTACAGTTTGTTTTGAAAGTATAATAAATCATAAATTTTCATTTAGTCACAAATATTTTTTCCCAAAAGCACTGCTAGTTTTGTGCAAGTGGCAAGGATGGTTTGAATTTAGGTTGTATGTGTGTGATTTTTCAAACATGTTCGCATGCCTTAGTCCAGGTAAATAAAGTAGCTGCAGTATAAAGTAAAACAAGAATTCTCTGTCCTGACTTTCCCACCTTGTGGTTTTAGTTGAGTTTGCAGTTAAAAACATCATCTGAGCATGAGTAAACTTTAAAAAAATGTCAGCAATTGACTGTGGTCCATTAAATAATAATCTTTGCATGGAATTCTATAGCCAAACTGTGTCTGATAGTTGGAGTTAATAGCCAAATTCTAATTGATCCTTGATAAATAGTAAAATCTATATGAATTGCTTCCTTGGCATTGTGCAATCTTAAACTAGACAAGGAGGTTCGGCGAATCTCACAATTTGAATTTCTAGACGAGTTCTCTCTAAGTCAAGTTCACATGTGCTCTGAAACATCATAGGATTGATTTCTGCATAAACCTGCTTTTAACTCCTTCATTATTCTTTTATCATAATGCAGCTCAGGAAGACTTGTGAGATATGTCAGTATTTCCCATGCTGGCTCTATTTGTGAGCATAAGTATGTGGTTAATTTGTCTCTGGAGTTTTCGTACATAGCTAATGAAAGGATTTTGCCCTGTTTGGGAGCTCAGTATTACAGCTGAGAAAAAGAATTTTTTATAATACAGGCTTGAATCTACTTTTGGTCCCAGACAGCTGCCAAATACATTTCTCTTATGTATTGTAGTTGGAAAGGAAATTGGTGCATAAAAAGTATCTGCTCAGAACAGATGTGTTTGCACAGCTGATCTTTGGGAGGTAGAAGGTGGATGTAAACCAGCAATTCTGATGGCTTTAGGTGTCCCAGGAGAGTTGTTACTTTGCTTGCAATTAGCCTTTCTTTGACAGCAGTTTCTTTTTCTAACCAAGGTTAGAACAGAGTACAAACTCAAATATCCTGCAAATGTTTCTATCTTGCAATTGAAGAAAACCATCCTGAAGTGTTGTTTGCTTTCCTTAATTTGTCCCTCTTCAGTTGTAACAAACTAAAAAATTGCTGAAGTGTTCAGAATTACTTTGTGTAGGTGCCTTTGTTACCCATATTTTACTTGCTGCTTCTTTTTTTAAGGAGCAGGCTAGAGCTGATGAGCTTGTGCTCATTTCGGGACATCCTCGCATTACATTACATCACATCATCTGTCATCATCACTGCCTGCAGGTGGAACCAGCAGGATTTAGGGTTCCACTGACTTCCTCCAGTTCTGTTTTTGTGAGGAGGCTGCTGAATGTGTTCCACTGACTTCATTTCACTTTTCCTGCAGATAGTAGAATAACATGCTAAACTAGAAATGTTGCATCGCTTTTAACATAACTATCAGAAGCTTTTTTATGGATGCCCTTTTCATCTCTTAAATTGATGGCATTATTGTGCAATGTTTCACTTCTATTTTGAGTGCATATTCACTGACATAGGTATAATTACAATTCAGGACATGCTTGTATTTTCTCCTAGTTTTGAGTTGAGTACAAATAGTAAGAATTTTTCCTCTCTCTGAAACAATTATTGAACCTAAATTCATTATTGTCCAACATGGAAGCAAAAAAGCAATGGAATTCTTAGAGCACACTGTGCAAAAGAGGCTGTTGTGTTAAGTTAATAAAAATATTTAATGATCCTATGAAAATATACTGATAATGCTTTTCAGAAATTTGCACTCTGCATTTTCTGGGATGCATGTATAATTGTTAACTCCTATAGCAACAGAAGACATTTGCATAACTGGCATGCAAGCATGAATAGTAAAGGTCATCTTAGGTAAACTTGGTATCAAATTATCCTTGATTACCAAAATCTTGTCATTTTTCCCTGTGGTTGTAAGCCAGCTGTGGCCAACCCCTACTGTTTGTTAACCATTCACAGTGGAGCAGAAATAGTCACTGTTACAAGAAGAGCTTAAAAGTATGTCAGGTTTTCTAGAGCAGACTGGATAATGCCCCAAGTATGCTGGTCTGATCTCATAACTGACCCATGCTTTTAAGCAGAAGATTGGGCTACGTGGGTTTTTGAGGCCACTTGGATCTTCGGTTATCCTGTGATCCTGTGCTAAAAGATAGAATTGCTAGCAGGGACTTGGTATGTTCTAAGTATTTCCTGGAGTCTTGGACTCCGCTTAGCGCCTTTGGGGCTATCAGAAATGCTGAAGATTCTTGCCCCCAAATACATATATTCCATGTAAGAAATGCGAAGGAATAAAAAAAAGTATTTCTCCTTGTGAAAAACTCCAGTTGTGCTTGTTGCACCATGCTGGGTGTGGTCATAACCTAATTAGGTGTATATTCGTTTTTTAATGTAAGCTTCAAAGTATCAGTGATACAGAGATGCTTTAAAACACAGAGTCCAGGGAAAATTAGCTGCGTGTAAGAACCTACAGATATGCTGAAGGAGGGAAAGCTGCTAGAGTTTAACATCATCAAGCCTACCTGTTAACCCAGCACTGCCAAGTGCACCACTGACCACGTCCCTTGAAGGAAGAATCTTTGGTGAATTCGACCCTGGTCTCCAGTGTGACAGGCATGGACTGGTTGACTGGATTGAAGTATGCTTTAAGTGGTATTAAACAGGAAAAGCTTGACTGGTGAAAACCACCAAATTGTTAACCACACATCTTAAAGTTTTTATGTCAGTAGCCAGTCTATTTTAGAGAGTTTATTTGTCATGGCCTGACTTAGTTGTTGGTTGGTTCTAGTGCATTTTATGCTGACTTCTCTCATTGTCTCAGGAGTAACAAAATACATGTACTTTAAATGTTGGTTGATATAGTAGAACAGGCTTAGGTGTGTTTATCCTTTCATCCTAAAGATGTGGCAGGACTACATATAATCATGCCAGAATCAGTTTGGAAAGCACTGGCTCAGAGGTCTGTTTACAGTCTCAGAGTAACATCTAAAGAGCTGACGTTTACAGCAGGTGGTACCCTGGAGCTGTGTGATGTGATCTCTGTGTCCTTGTTGTAAAAGCCCAGGCAGTGGGATCCAGTGCCCATTCGCACCACCTTCCTAAGACTCTGTCAAGTTACAGTCCTCAGAACCGGAGTAAATTAAAAGTAGCAGCACTTGACTGTATTTTGCTGTTTGTGGAATAAGAAAGCTTTACTATCTTATTATTAACATTATTAGCAATCTAAAACTTCTACCATGATGGCATCCGTTGTTCAAGAGAAACTAACTGGGAAAAGAGAATGTGAAAAAATTTTGTGACAGTTAAAACAATTTTCTGGCACCTGAATTTTAGTTGCTGTCCTAAAGGAGCATTGTCGTCTTAACTGAGTGTAGTAACTTAGTGAAATATCTAAAGTAGAGATTTTCAAGTGGCTATTTCATAACTGCATTTTCACAGTTCTCCTAAGGGGTAATGACGTCATTTGTAGGAAGTTTACCCTTTTCAATTTTGTCAACGGTGTGATCATGGTAATTTCTTTGGTTCAGAGCTAATTTTCTTTCAAATGGATGTAAAACACATTCTGCGTAACCCAAACAGAAATGTCTTACCATTTTCAGGACTGAATTATGCTACATTTATAATTCAGAGTAGATACAAAAACCCTGTTAATTACCATGCAGAAACGCTCACATTTGTGGAATTGTTTGACAGTATACAATTTCAAGTGTTTCTGTGTTTTATCATCTGATAACCAAAGTCCCAGTCCCCAGTCCTGTGGATTTTTTTGCTCCTCCTTTCCGTTGTGCCTAAGGTCAAGCTCGCCTCCAAATGTACTTAAACATACTTAGTAACAAATCTGTGTTTATAATGTTCAAAAACAGGGCATCTGAAATCCAGGCTTAGAGTGAGAGAGAAAATGCCCATTTCTGGTTTTGCTCTCCTATTAGATGCAGTGCAGAGGAATTGAGGAGGTTGCTTTGTTTTGCTCAAGTATCTTTTAATATAATAAAGGGAGCTGTGAAAGCATGTAAGGATTTTTTGTGTTAAATGCTTCTATTTGAAATCCACTCAGATGCTTTCAGAGCCCATGTGCCTTTCCTGCTTTCTGAAGCAGCGGGGTGTTGGGTTGTGGCTGGGCTCCATCTGCCACACCTGGGAGGGCCATGTGACTTAAGCTGATCTGTTACAGGGACCTGTGGTAAGCAGTACTGAGCAGAGAGAGAAGGAGCAGAAATAGCAGTGAAGTAAACCTTTGTAACTAACCAAATAGCAATTTTACAATTTGAACTTAGCAGAAGTAGAATAAGAAAAGTGTTTTGGTCAATAATACCAAGCAGCAGGGAGAAGTAATTCATCCAGATGAATTTGTATGCAATTTCAGCGTCAGAATTTCTTACAGGGAGTACGTGTCCCATTTTAAAAGCTTTGCTTTTGTTGTTTTATGTTTTTAATGACCTGGTTTGACCTGGTAGAACTGTTCATTCTCCTTTTAAGTGACTTAAAAGAAATGAATTTTAAATCAAGAACAATTCAGTATTCTGAGCACTTCTGATGAATATATTCTTTTGTCTTTGACTTCATGCATTTTTAGTTAAGATAATTACCTAAGAAATTTATGCTAAAAAGAATCCAAACGTGTCCTGTATGTGCAGCTAAAACCGGTTTGGAAAATTAAACCTTGTTTTGACCATTTTGTTTTTTTACACCAAAAGGCTGTTTCCCCATGTGGAAATAAAGAAAAACATGAATGATGAAGGGTAACTTGTATAATAAAATTAATATTAAAAATTGAGTGTTTCTTCAATATGTCTCATTAGGACAGCAAATATTTCTTGCTTGGAACACTTTTTATGTTTTCTCCAAAGTACAGATGACACATGGCCTATTCCTTCTCCCCTCCCACCCCTTGCTAAGTACTGAATGTATGTGAAACAAAATTCCTTACACTCATCCAAGAGATTTTGTTTGAATTATCTAAAGCTGGTTTGTTGTGGTTTTGCTGACAGTGGCTGGGATCCTTCATGCTGGTTTGGCATGCTGCAGTGGTGACTGTGTTGAGTCAGAATTTTCCCAAAGCTTTTCCAGATAAACAGAAGACCAGGGACACTGAACATCTCACCATTTCTTTGAAAGACTTCTTAATTCTTGGGAGTGCTATATAGGCTCCAATCCCTTGGCTACAGCACAGAACAGAGTTAAAAATTCAAATTAATAATAGCCAAATGATTAAGATGGGAGAGAATTTACGATGTTATGTGCTTTTTGATATTCTTTCTTACTGTAGGCATGAGCAACAGCTAGGGCATGTTCTGCAAAGCTGGAGACAGGAAGGACTTGTTTAGATCCTAGCCTGGGTGACTGAATATTTGGATACATGATTCGTTTCCCAATATTTTTAATTAAAGCCTGAGTACTTCAGTGTCTTGATATCAGTTGCTCTTGACAAATGCTTTACCCAAGATGTAGAGTGGAATGCTATAAATCACGCAGATGAAAATATCTCTTTACCCTCAGTCAGAAAATACTTTCCCCAGGTTTGCCAGCTGGTGAGATAGCCAGTGTGTTTTGTTGGATGTGGCTATTGGTTGCAGGCTTTTTGGTTTGTTTCTTGGTTTGTTTGGGGCTTTTTTGTTCTTGAAAAATAACATTGTTTTGAAGGGAGCTCTTGGAAATCTCAAATTAAGGATGTTCACACAATTCATTGCACAATACAATTTCTGACTGATTGAGTTTAAAGTGTCTCTGGCAGCTGGCAGCAGGGGTAGTAAAGAACAGGAAACAACACTCTGAATGTTAAGTCCAAAGAGCCGCTGTTGTAATGATTCCGCTCCTCGCAGACTGGCAGCGTTATTTATCTGAGAGACTGAGGAGCAGCCAGGCTATTTTTTGGGAACAGGATGATCTTTGTGCATGGGGCTAAAGAAACCAGATCCTAGTGGCGCAGCTGTACCCCAAGCAGTTACACTGTGCACACATTGTACACTGAGGAAAAGGCAAAGTTAGGCTCCTTCCAGAATTTTCATGGTAGTGTGGGAGCTCACCTTTGAAGATTCAACCTCAGATTTATTTATTGATGTGGTTTTGCTGTCCACAATTTCTTGATTTTGTCAGAGTATTCTGGTGTGGGGCAGAGTGCCTAAGCTGCCAAAGATAAATGCAAAATGCATATTGTAAGTAAAATTCCGATTGATTAGTGCAATGTTATTTAGTTCAGGAATTTTAATAGTTATGGATTTATGTCCAACTTTGGCTCCTAGGTCTGGGTGGTCTTTGGTCTAGCAGTTTTAGAAGTCTGAACCTTTTCTTTCCTATATGCAGAAATGTGACTCAAAATTGTAAGAACTGTGCAATACTAAATCGTGGAAGCATTTGTCTTGCAGATCACTTCGAAAATTGTTTTGAAATTGTGACATTTAGATGCTGGCAAAACTGAATAAAGAATTCACTTCTTCTTTTAATTTCAGTTATCTTGTATAAGCTTCTCCTCTCTTAAGATGAACAAGAATTTTTAAAATATCTTTGTAGTACTCCTTCCAAAATCTATTAATTACTTTTTTTTAATGGAATGTCAGGAATATGAGGGGCAAGATTCTGGAGAGGACAGATTTAGTTTTGCTTGAGAACAATATTGAAGCTGTGTTTTCTCATGCTATAATCTTTCAAACACAGACACCTCCCCACCCTGCCAAGACAGATACTAAGGAAGAAAGGTTGGCTCTTTAGCTTCTTGCTCTCAGGCAACTCAGAATAGGTATTTAAATCTGAAATTCTTTTATTAGCTTCCCTCTCTTGTTCTGCTTGTTTTCACTAAGATAGTGCAAAATGTAATGAGGCCCTACAAAGATTAAATTGGAATACTGTTTATCTTTGTTCTAATATAATTCTATTTCATATTTCTGTTACCATGCAAATATCTTAGGAGTATGAGAAATGCAGTCAGCTTAACTGCAGTTGTCCTGTTAAACGAAAGAAGGGATGAATGTTTCCATTCTTTCGTGCAAGACTATTAATAGAAGCCTCACACGAGGTTGCACTTCCATGAGGAGGTTAATACAGTGGCAAATGGTGGGTGCAGGTGCTGCAGTTAAGAGCTGGTACCTGTGAGAAGCTGGAGCTGTAAAGAGCTGATTTGTTGACTGTCGGTGGCAGAGAATGGTGAGCTGTTACATCTGTGCTGGGGTGAGCTGGCAAAATGCTAATACCTTAATATGGTGTGGGGAGGCTGACATTGTCCATCAGTGATCGCTGAGATTAATTGCAGAAAGTTGATCCCGTTCCTTCACTGTAGTAATAGATACAGGCATCTGCTGCTTCATTTGCGTCTATCATACAAAGTATGTGCTACCTGATCTACTTGGGATGTGCAGTGAGTGCTTTTCTAGCTGGGGTTTTTCCTTTTTCTTTTCTTTGTTTAATCACTGGGATGTAGCGTTTCTTACAAAATGCTGTCTTAAAAATGAGTGGTCTCTTTTGCTGGGAATTTTAAAATCTTCCTTCAGTAGACATAATTTTCACCTGGACATTTATTTTGTCACTGTTCTAAGTACTGGGAAATATCTTAAATTGCTAAGGGCTTATTTTCTTTCAGAAATGAAGATAACTATTGACTTCTTTTAAAGGATATTATATAAAGTGCATAATCAAGAAAACTCATTTCAGCTTTATGGAGGTAAGGCAAAAAATGAAACAGTTAATTTTATTTAAAAAAAAAAAGAGCCACAATTATTTCAACTTTTGTCAACTAGCACACATCAGTATATGAGCTTTTTTCATTATTAATTTCATCAGAGTTTGTTTTCCTGATGGCCTGTGATCTCAAATACTAAGCTGCAGATGAAGCAGGGGCAGCTCACTGCTGCTGTGCAACACCCCATGCAGTCCAACCTATTCTGTGCTGAGCTGGTGCTCTGTACCCAGCTGGGATTTTTCCTAAAGATGTTTTTCATGTAGACATATTCCTGCTGGCAGAATTAAGATTACCTGACTGGTTTGTTATTAGCAAGGATGGATTCCTACAAAAAACTGCTGATGCAAGGAGTTGCAGGAAGAGCTGTCTAGCAGACGGGGGTAGCTAATGCAGGATATGGCACCGGAATACAGAAAACCGGATGGAGCTGAAGGACAAAGAGGGCTTTGTGGTAGAGCCTGAAGTAAACCATGGAAAGTCATTAATAGGCTGCCTGTTTGGCCATAAAATTACATCTATTGATACAGGTCCCTGTCTTGGAAACTGAGACTTGTCATACACCTTCAGGTATTTTAAGTGTAATCTGAGGTGACAGTGGTACTGCATAATGGTCCCTGCCTGTTAAATTAAGAAATGTTGGGTTTGTGATATAGAAGTCATCTGCATTTTAATTATGCTCAGGAGAAGTTGCAAGTCTGAGCTCTCTTCCTTGGACCATAAGGAAGTTGTAGCTATTGTTGCAGTATATGCATTGAGATGTTTTTCAACCAAATTCTTACCTAATGCACCCAGTGGCTCTGCACCACATTTATGTGGGGTCTGTTGTCTCCACTCCAGTGTTGCTGAGAAGCAATTGCATTTTACAAAAACTGGGTCATCCAAGACAACTGTGTATCCATGATACTTTCTTCTTAACCATGTAACCTGTGAAATATGACTCTCAGACAGTCCATGCGGTCATTCTCACTCCTTCACCACCTTGATTTGCTTATCAGATTTTTCTCTGAGAAGAGAAAGGGTCAAAGCAAAACCTAAAAATAACAGTGTTTGCTTTCAGTAGGAATGGAAGAACTTTTTGCAATAGCAAGCTGCAAATGATGCGGTTCCCAGAGCATTTATAATATCTTCCTGCTTAAAGTATCGGCTTTATAAGGGCAGTATTCATGCAGTTAAAAAGCAAAACAAAACCAGCCTGAAAACAATTTTATATATAAATTTTGCTCTCTTTTGGACAGAAGTTTTCTTACATATGGAAATCACTACTTCAAAGCTGTATTGTTAACCTATCTAAACTAGATGTTAGTTAAAAGTGTGAGACTTTTACCACAACAAGAATGGCTGGATATTCTTGAGTGTGCTCCATGTGCGTGGGAACAGTTGCAGAGTAAAAGAAAGAGATTGTTTAATTTATTTTTTTTTCTTACTCAAGTAGAAACTAGAATGATTTTTCGATGTTCTACAATTTCACAAGGAGTAAACTAGCCTTAGTGGAAGTCTCACTGCAGGTGGTGAACTAGAAAGATCACTTATCCTGGAGAAAGAGATTTTTTTTCCTCTGCCTTGCCTGCCCCCCTTGCAACACCCCCACCCTTAGGAATTCAGTGTCATTTGAAAATTGTTTTGGGTCAAAAGAACATTGATCAAGAATGAGAATTAATGGTTTCAGTGCAAGAGGCTATGAAGGAAAAACTGATTCAGAATTTAGATTAGCTGTTCTTAAGAAGCAAAAGATTATTCTCAGGTGAAGGGTGACCATGGCTCTTCCAGCACTGCAGACAGGATAAGGTGTGGGTACCCAACTTGTTTTACATGCTAGTGATAAGCTTGCTTTGACTCTGGGACCCTATAGTGTCTCAGTTCCACATAAAATTCTTATTTATCCTTGCAATACATGGAGTCATTGGCAACCCCTTCACTGCTTTATTACCCTCTCTACATGTTTGTGTACTATATAGTATGGTTTATTCATTCTCATTTTTGGGCTTTTTTTTCCAATATAGAAAGAATTTCTGTTTTTACAAAAACTAAATTCTTGCTTTGGCTGTTTGTCTATCTAGTGAATTTAGCTTTGTGTAGCTCCTTTAAAATTAGCTGATAATGTGTTCAGGGGAAGATACCAAACATCTTCTCTAGGTTTGCATGGAAAAAAAAAAAGTAATTTAATATTTTATAGACAAATGGTTTTGTGGCATGCTAGGTGAAGAATGCATGTACGAAAGTTAAAATGCATGCAGTCTCAGTTTACTGAACAGGAAGACAACTTAATTAACTAGAAATTTATCTTGCAGAGTATGAGCTCAGAAGTGAAACAGATCTGCAATGTAATTAAACCAGGGCAAGATCTTAAATTAATTTATCAAATGGAGTGGATTTTCTAGTATTGTGGGGTTTGATTGATTGATTGATTGATTATCAAAAATAGGGCTCGAGAGAAGGTGAAGGTGAGGACAGAATCTGTTGTTTGTCAAGGAAGATTGGAAGTTCCAGGGAAAGCACTGCATGGTTTAGCTGACCAGAAAATGTCCATGTTTTTTTCTGTTTGTGCCTTTAGCTAAAGCATTAGAAACTATGCAGTGTAAAATAAAAAGAGATGTTAAAGATCCATTTTGTGCATTCTGGTTACTGTAGAGCTTTGTAGAGGTACTAGGCTGCTTCTTTTCTGAGAGCTGAGAGGAAAAATTGCTGGTTGGCCGTATTTTTTAAGATCACCCTGAGCCTCAATTAGGGTAGTTACGGTAGAGTGTAATCTGCTGCATCTGGCTATTCCCACATGTGAATTTAAAGACTGGAACTGTGTTCAGTGAGTCAGAGGAGAGCATCCCTAGGAGAGAGGAGCTGCTCTGAAGGCAGGCAGGGGTCTAAAGCAGCCTGAGAAGATAACAGAGACTTCCTCATTCTGATGGCATTGCCTGTAACGTTATCTGGGTGAACACCTTCAGCAGGAGCTGTGACCCATCCCAGGGTGCAGGCGAGTAGGTCGTTTGGAAGCTGTGGCTATCGGAGCAGCTGCCTCCTCACCATGCCGAACAGGATTAAACAGATTGACACTCTGGGATCTCTTCACTCAGTAAATCCTACCTGCTGCGGCAACGGGCAGCCGAGCGGCTGCAAATACTGGATCCTGGATTTAGGTACAAAAATGCGCAGAACAGATGCGATGGGAAGGGGGAGGCAGGTTGGTCGGTTGTTCGGGGGATGTTTTCAAATCATGGGAGTTTAGCAGGATGCTTTTTTTTTTTTCTCCTCCTTCTCTCTATTTCTCTACTCTCCCCTCCTTCTGATCTGACCCCAGCCAGAAAACGCAGAGTGTTACAGAAAGGATCTATATGGGAAAGGGACCAGTTATGAAATTAATCTTCTCTGTAAACTACTAAGATGCTATACAGTAAGCTCTTTCAGAAAAGGCTTGTAAGAGGCATCTGCTACTTTATGGGGATTTTTTTAGTTGAATTAGGGAAATGAGAAATGGTAACTCTTGCTCTGTAAAATGTAGTAGTATTTTAAGAGATTAGAAGAATTTTTCTTAGAATGTTGGTGCTAAACCAAAGAAATCATAGATTACTCAGTATGTGTCACTTCTGTTAAATTGTTGTTGAGAAGTAATGCTTTTGGGGAAATGGAGCTTGAAAAGAATGGGCAGTTGGGAAATAAATCAGTCTGTGAAATTTATTGAGGCAGGATTGATTCTGAAATATAATATGGAGGTAAGCCACGCTTTCAGTCTCGACTGAGGAGCACAGAGGTAAGGATAAGGATGTTCATGTTAAACTCATTCTTTTTGGGTCTTTTCCCAGTACTCCTTTGTAATTTTTAACAAGAAACAATATTTGTGCTTGGCATTTGCTTTGTTGCTGCTGAACAAGTTTGTATGATACGTGTTACAACGTTGAAATATCTCTAGGACAGTGCTAACCTTTAGTGTCTGGAGCTGATGAACCTGTTGGGATGCCTTCTGACGTACCTGTTGCTGTGTGCTGTGCAGGTATACTCAAAAAAGGCAGCAAAAGGCAAGTTATAATCAGTGTTATTTGATAATATCCAAACTGCAGTTATGGATGGAAGAGAGGAGAAGGAGGATGGTAGAGAGCGTGCAAACATGAAATTGAGGATGTAATGGGAATTAATCTTATCAGAGACCTCTGAAGATAGGGTCGCGTGTCAGTGGATGGTTGTATCTCTCAGTAGTTCCTCAAAAGGTAACAGGGTGTTGGAGTTCCAGCCAGTGGGAGTTAATGTTAGCAGGCTGTCATCTCTGATCCAGCAATAGAGCTGTGTTCTCAGAAAGCTGCTCTGTAGCCCTCGAGTGCCGCACAGTCGCTTCCTTAAACAGCAATTATTCCAGTTTTTAGAAGCAAACAAGTACAGGTTTACAGTACTTCTTGCAGGAAGGTGGGAGTGAAAGGAGTCAATTATAAATAGTAGTTGACAGGCAGAATGTTCTGCAGCAAAATATTTTAGAGCGAGTGCTCACCCAGGGCTGTGACTACTTAGTCTGCTGGAGGTCTGTTCATGGCACAGCAGCAGTCTTCTCCGCTTCATGTTGCTTTGCCATTCTCCTGTCTTTGCTGTAGCTCCTTTGCTTCACTTTTAAACTCTTGGAGTTGCCATGGTTAGTTTACTTCCAAATAATTTTTACAAAACACGTTTTGTAAAGCGCTGGGTGTAGTCAGTTCCTATCAGTGAGATGCTTTCTATTATGACCATAAATTAAGATCATAGGCACATATGAAGTCTTGCTTGGCAAACATACTCGGTTTCACAAACATTCTTCATTGTTCCCTTTCTGTGTCTTAAAAACAGATGTCCATGCACACAGACCATGCCATAAGGAGGTTCAGTAGTCTTTCGTAATAGGGGAACAAAGCTTGCTTGCAAACCCCAGCATAACTGTAGCTATGCCATCTCTTGAACTGGAACAAGTAAAAATTGTACCTGTGGTAGCACTGGCCACTGAAAACTTAAAACTGGTAATGTGGGATTTAGGCTTTATGTTCAGAATGTACTCTAGTGCATGATTTTATTTGTAGAAGAGTTTGACATTGCTTAAAGGTTTTTTTAAGGAATTAAAAATTTTGGCATATTTTTCATTAAAATGTTAGAATTCATGTACAATTAATAATTATGTATTCCTTCTTAATTAAATGATCTGAGTTTTTGTCCCATTCACACATCAAGCCTGAAGGCAGAAAAACTCATTCAGATAGAGGGGAGAAAGAAAATAGGGCTTTGAGTAATGAATTGGCAAGAAACTACTAAAACTAATATGTACTGTATTTTTGCCTCTATCTGACATCAGCTGGAGAAAGCAGTGATGTTGGTAGGAGCAAACCAATTCTCATGGTAATTCCACCCATTTCTGTAACTTAAAAATGCTTTGCATATGAGACAAGAGGGACAAGATAAATACTGAAGTTGCTTATGGTTATCTGGCTAGAGAGAGCATTTCAGTCTGGAACTGAATATTGAAAATAACATATTTTTTCAGTTACCTTATGAGCTGGAAGAAACAATAGCATGTATGTGTTTTAGTCCCTAAGTGGATCGTGTGAGTCTATATTGCACTTGGGAAATTTGAGTAGCAAATCTCATGGATAAAATCCAGGGAATAAATGTATAACCCCCAAATTTATCTTGAGCTGGGAGCTGGGTTTCGAAGGAGGAAAGGTGGTTGTAGCAGTAGAGAAAGAATAGAGAATTAGCTTTGGTGAAATACGTTTATTATATGTATAGTAGATTGCTTAAAAGAATGTATGTGAGTCAACCTGTCTTTCTTTTTTCCTTTTTCATAATATTTTATGATATATCAAGCCTCAGAAATAATTCATCCATAAAACAGGATGCTTTTACTGTAAAGTAATTGTTAGCAAATGGTGTCCAAGAGAGGATAAGAATCTCTGAGGGCTGAACTCAGAGGATGCAGTGGGAGAGTCCAGTTATTACTAATGGGTTGGTGTAATTCTTGGCATAGATTCACATATACACTTTGAAAGTCTATTCTTCTAGAATACAGATGGAACCTGTTAAGTATGTGCTCTGTGTGTCTTTCTATCTCCACGAAGAGCATGCAAGAAAAATCCTCCTTAAACTGAGCTCATGGAGCAGCTATAAAATTACATATGCAAAGGTGCTGTTTTCCTGACCTCTGTGTCCTTACTCACTTGTTCTTGGCTTTTCCAAATCATTAGGCTTGCCAGAGAATTAGCTGGAGGTGCTGTTTCATGGTTAGTAAAAAATGAAAGAATGAGCTACATGTCAGATAGTGCTAGTTTATTTACCCTGTGCTTGCACATATGATCCAGCTGCTGCTTGTGCATCAACACCAGCAGTCACACAGACACTGAGACCTGAAAGTAGATCCTGTAGAAAATGCTACACCACTCCCTCCTCCCAGACCCTAAGATCCCACCTAAAAAAACGCAGACAACAAAAACAATAACAACAACAGCAAACCGTTAGGAGGTATAGGAGATTATGCAAGAAAAATATTGATGTCCTTTCATAATTGCCATCCCTGCTTGTGAACCTAAAGATTTGAAACTGGGGCTTTTTGCTCTAAGTGGATAAGATCTACAGCTATCTACATTTGTGTCTGAACTACTCCTGACTTTTTTCTCCTTCCAGTCCGTTGAAAAGGCCATTTCTGTAGCTCTCAGGTGGGTTACCTGCTCTGTGAAATAAGCCAAGACTGAGCAGCAGTGTGGATCAAAGGTGTGTATGGAGTTAATCCCAGGCAGCCTTCTGCCTCTAATCTAATCCTTAGAAGTCTGCTCCTTCCACTGCAGCACTTTCCACCCAGACTTTGTAAAAGTATTGCATGAAAACTAAGTAATTTAAAATTGGCCTTTTAGCCCTAGCTTGTTCTCAAACCAGCTACTCAGTTCTGAATTTTAACTTTTTTTTTAAGATATAAAACGAAAACCTATGCTTTCCTGAAGGAACTGTAGTTAGGTTTATAATACAATCTTCATGTAATAAGGACTTGTAACACCATTTTTGTATTAAAAATAAAGTGTTTATATATAAGCATTTTTTGATTTTGCTAAAATGTCTGTATTCCTGTGTATTGCTACTGGAGCATATTCAAAATACTTAGTGAAGAATTTCTAGATTTTTCTTCAAAAGTATGATGGAACAATTTCAAATTTAGAATTTCCCAGAGAAAGACCAGAAGGAATATTAATAAAACTTTGAAAAGAAAGGCAGAGTTTGATTTCATACCAGAAATGTATTTGCATCTTTACGTCCTTGTCAGTTGTCTCAGAGAATACCTATATCCAAGCATCTTATGCATATGGATTTGTATCATGGTGAAGAGTCTGTATTGAGTTGATGGGCTTAAAGTGAGCAAAGCAGAAATGTTCCAACTTATATTTCAATCTAATTTCCCTCATGCTGTGTTACAGCTCTCTTTCAAACAAATTACTTCAGTGAAGCAGCAGCATAAGAATGGGCTATCGCCTTACATAATGAAAGTTTCCTCTAGATGCTCATTGCAAGACTAGTAATGAACAATGTGTTCATAATCTGCTTTTGAGCAGAGCTACAAGCAGCTGTAGCAATCCATTGAATTTCCTTATCTAAGATTGTCCTGACTCTCCTTTAGGGGAGGTAATGAGAAGAACAGAATTTAGGTGATATAAGTATAGTCCATCCTGCTTTGAAAAGACAACATCAGTTACGATAATAACCCTCCCCTGTCGATTTTCCTCACAGGGAATTGTTAAGTAGCTTGCTAAACCACTTAACCTATTTTATTGTTTCCTTGCATTTGAACATTAGACTGGACACCTCCAGTCAATCTTCTTGAGTAAGCGGTTACAAAAAAGACACCACACAACCTGTAGATTATGTGGAGTAATTTGCCCAATGAAGACTTTCATAGAGATAGCTGTCTAGAAGCACTGTAGGAAATGCTGGGAACTTGATGAGAAGAAGAAATAGGGGTTTTAATAGAAAAATTAATATAATCTAATTAAATCGCTTCATTTCCACCAGATAACTTATTTGCCCCTAAATTTAGGCTTACAGTTGAGTCTGTAACTGAAAAAAGCAGTAGTTATTGTTTTGTAGAAACTATTACAGATTTCCTTCCTTTCCTCTGCTTCATGTCTAATTAAAGCAAGTAATAAGAATTCTGGTTTATTTCCTTTTAATTGCCTTTCAAAATTAGTTTAATTTTTTTTAACCTTTTTTTTTTTTCTTTTGTTTCCTACATCCAAGTTGGTTTTGGACAGATCACATCATTTTCCTGTGGCCACTTAAGTAATATTAGATGGATGGGAGCTGGGGAATGATGTGAGGAATTGGAATTTAGATGACTTGGTGAATGAGGCAGTTCACAGCATCACCTTCCTCCTTAGGCTTTATTGGGAAAATTCAAGGAAACAAAAACAATGGAAAAGTTGCATGACAAAATGTAGCTTTTTGTGTGTGCATGGTATGGACTTGATCGTGCCAAATAAAATTCAGCAGTACATATGTTACACCTGAAGAGACTGTAATCAAGTTAACGAACATGGCAATGATTCTGTTTTAGTGTTCAGTGTATTTGAATTGCACACTGAGATAAAATGTCACATCTTCCATTAATTTATAGTTTTAAAATACTTGTTTTAAAATACTCTATACCAAGGAGTTATCTTTCCCCATTTAACTTAGTCTATATTCAAAATTGATGAATTTGTGAAGCAGTATCTTCCCCTTTCCTAATCCCTTAAAATACTTCATCCTGAAGAGGTATCTCTGCAGAAGATAGGCATTATGATTTTCAATAGCTCTCTGCTAGTCAACCTTGACAGTTTAAAAAACCCCTTGTATTTCCAGTGTGACTGACATTTATTAAAATCACGTGTGCTCTCATTGTATTGCTCAGGTTACATTCCCATCTGAAGACAAAAAATATAAAACCAGTTCAGTTTCTAATCACTGTAATCTAAGTCTGCTTTTAGTAATGTAGGTATTGAGGTGGGATTGCACTGGGAGGAAGTTGTCTGTCATCACCTACAGTCATCTCGTTACACAGTGGGGCGGCTGAAAGCAATGGCATGGCCACAGGGGCTCCAGACAGTGTGTACATCAAAAAGGTCAACATTTTATGATACAAAGTAATGTTTGTACAATGAATTTCTATCACTGAGATCAATTAATTGGGTAAGGAGCAAACATCATTGTGTAATGAATCTGTATCACTAATATAATTAATTGGATAAGGAGGAAGCATCATTTTTTATCTATAGGAATTTTAGAGGACCCATTTTTATTACTATTTTAGCCATTCCATCTTTGCTCTCAATTCCCTGAATTACTTTCTCAGTGTATTTTTTGAGGGCTACAACAGTATAACATTTGGAAAGAGAAAATGACCAAAGTTACTGTAATAGCCCCAAAGCTAAACAGTATGAGTATATTATTATTATTGAGCATATGGCAGAGTTCCTGACTTGAGATTGATGTGTTTGTACAGCTGTTGCTAAAGCTGTGGCTCAAACAATTGCTAGTTGTTCTAATGAGCTCTTCTGCTTTGAATCAAGAGGATGGGGGAAAAGAAAAAAAGACTGTTAAAATTGCTGTTGGATTATTATGTGTATTTAGGTTAATGTGTAACTGCAGTAGGTGAACAGGAAAAAGGTATTTTTTTAGTACAAGCAGTCTAATAACTTAAGGATTTAAAACAAATGAAACTTGATAAAGACATTATTTCTTTAGGTTCATTTGTTTTTGTAACTTAATATAGTAACACTGTGTACGGTCTCTTCATAAACTTTTCCAGTGCACTTGAAGGTATGCTTAGCAATTTTTAGTAGTATTTACCCTTTGTTTTAAAGTGTTTATTGGCTCATCATATATTCTGTCAGTTTTACTAGAGAATTTTTGGAGGTTTTCTCAAGTGTTGGAATTTTTTAAGGCATTTTGAGAGAGAATAAAATGGATCTACTTTCATTTTCTAGAGATCATGCATTTGTAGATACGTGGCAGAGGTTATACTTGCTCCAGTTTTCTAAAACTTCTGGACAAAAGGAAAAAATACTTTTGGCTCAGCATTTATGCAGATTTTGTTTAGTTTTTGCCTTCGTAATTGTGGGACTTGTTTATATTGATTACACAAAGTGGTGGAAGCTAATTTCCTCCCTGTGTGTACGTTCTCAGTTTCAGAAGTACAGCAGAATTGTGTCTCGCTATTTCCTTTGGAGATCAGACTTGCTGAAATGTGCTTTCGCAATGTCTTAGTAGCATACAACCTTTTTCTTGATGTACTGGGGGCTGTTATAAAATCTGCGTAGGATAAATTCCTTCCATTGGGATGCCCTGCATTGCTGAGCTTTTGCACGGGGAAGCATGGCATGTGTTGCTTTAAATAACATTGGAGATCATGATTCTTCCTCATGCAATTTCTGCAGACTTGCTTCTCTCCCTCCCTTCCTCCAGAGCTTTCTCTGCTTTCAGCAGAGCTGAGGGCTTGCTGAGTGCATCCTTTTCCACCCCCTTTTGGTTGGCTGTTCTGTTATCTGTATTGATATGGACATTTTTGCTCCATGTCTGTTCATAACCTTCCTCTTCTGGACTGATGCACAAAGCATATCAGATGAGCTGCTTTGCTGCTTCAGAGCTGTATTTCTAGGACTGAAGCTTATTTTTATCCATTTCTGAGCTAAAATTTAAAGCAAAAATTAGAGTAGCAGATGATAAAACCCCTACAGCTCAGTAACAGATGAGCAGAATTAATTGTGCGGTTGCCCCAATTAAAATCTGAAACTGCTCATCACGAATCTTGTCAGGAGCGGTTCCCATTTGTAGTGTGTGACATACAGCTCTCTGCCTCGAGCAGAGCTGCATCTTTGCTGCTGGCATCCCTTAGCATGGCTCTTGGGAGGTGCATTGCACGTGGCAAGCACAAAGCCGATGCATTGTCAGCAGTCAGCTACCCTCTGTCCAATGTCTTAAGTGCCAGTGCTGCCTGTGAGGTCCAGGCCCAAAGTTTCTGCTTCCTTCTTTTCCATTCTTTGCCTCAGATGTCATTTCTCCGCACTGGGTGGCCTGCCTGGTTTTGTCAAAGGCAGGGAGGGCTGTGCCATGGAGCAGTTGGAAGGGGCCAGTGCTGCCAGCTCCCACTGCTTCAGTAGCTGTCTTGTGCCCTCCATGGCTTCCTGTGCTGAGATCTCCAACTCTCCAGCAGCAGCAGTGCTGGGGAGCAGCAAGAGCAGCTGCACACAGCTCCTGGCAGCTCGAGGTACTGAGGAGGCAGCAGCCCTGGGCCTGGAGGAGTCATTCCTGCAGCATCCTTTCTTCTGCAGGGAGGAGTGATTGGGCCTTGCCTTCATCGGACCTTCTGCTTTGGTCATCCTGTCATAGTTGGATGTTTACCTGAACCTAGGCATCTAGCTCAAATAGCATTTACAGACAGTTTAAAACATTTGTGTCTCTGTGGTAAAGCTCAAAAATGCCTATGCTTTGAAAAGGACTTATGTAGTAGAGTCTTTGTGAAACTTTGATAAATTTGATCTAGCAAGCTACTGTATTTAAAGCAAAATAGGAAAAATACATGGGTACTGTGGAAAAACCTGCTTGCTAATATAGAAAAGCAGAATTTCTCTAATTTTCTCTCACTATTTACTCTGAAGAACTTTCTCAACTATTTAATGGAAAGAAAGGTATCACCTTAATTTTCTTACATTACATGGTTATGTTTCAGCCCCTATGAGGGAGTTGTTAGTATGTAACTTAAATTTGTCACTGAAAATCTTGCCTATTGTAGGTGTGCAGAGCAAATAATCTTCTGTACTCTTTCACGCTGATGTAAAATGATGTCCTATGAGGGGAGGCACAGGTGAAGTGCAAGAGAGAAGTAACTGGATGATGGCCCCAGTTGGCCTGAGGGAACTCATTGGAGGTTGTGCACGAAAAGGAGAAACCTTTGCCTGAAAATTAGAACGTTTCTATTCATTAGCCCTTACATAAAATCATGCAAGTGCCTGTGCAGTTAGTGGTTAGGGGAAATGCACCCTCCCCTCCACTGGGAGACAATCATATTTAAATAATCAGGCCACTTGCTTTTATCTGCAAAGGGGATGGCTCAGTACACTGACATAGAATGAGAACTTGACTGAGAAACGGTGGTAAATTGCATAAATCTGTCCTTGGCATGTCCTGCCAGGCACATGGATGTAGCTGTCTTAAAATCTGAACAAACAGGTGGCCAAAAGAATAGACTTGAAATCCAGACACTACCTATTAAAATATAAGCTACATGGAGGGAAGCTGAGATTTAATCTATTAAAAGCTTGAGGTTTTCGCAAACTTCAGCAGTCTAAGTCTTAATACTTCGTACTTGTGACATAAAATGTATTTCTCTCCAGAAACTTAGTGCAACGAATGTAAGGCCCCACAAAGTCCACTCTCCCTTTCTGTAGTGCTGCCTTGGGCTTGTAGCAGTATGCAAGATTTAGATTTGAGGTTTTATTTCCCTGTAGTCTAAATTCCAGGGAGCACAAACAGAACTACTTTTGTTAACCTGGAAAGGTTTTTTTTTCTGGCACATTATCATGCCTTCTTCCTGCTTAAAAACCCCAAAAACCAACCCAAGTGTGGATGCAAAGGTGTTCTAAGAGGAGGATTTTTTTCCCATCTGAATTTTGATGGTGTTTAGCTCACAGATAGCAGTTGTATTTGCAGCTCTCTCTGTGTACACTCCGTAATGCATGTGAAAGTAGTTAAAAGCTTAAATGTAAAACCTTGAAAAATCTTGGTTTACAAAAACTAGGTTTTAAATTGATGGGGTAGGAAGGCAGGAGAAGATATTAAGAAAAAATAATGATAACAATAATATGTGTTAAACCTTTCAGGCTTATGCCACTAATTTTTTAATTCAAATGGACAGTGTATTCTTTTTGCTCCTACTCAGAGGTTTTCCTTCATTCCTTTCTCTGGTGCAGTTGCAAATATGTCTCTTGAATTACTTTACTCAATATTAGAAAGACCTCTGGCAGTCATTAAGATGGCAGTCTTAAGGGCAGAGTTGGAGGTTTTTTTAATTGCTTGTTGGGCAGTTTAGTATCTCATTAAGAAAAGCTGAAGACTGTCTAGCCTCAAGCTTAGAATTCCAGTCTATCTGATGTCAGGATAATCAGCTTTTGATGACGTGGAAGACTTAATTATTGCATACATGTAAATCTAAGTCTCTGCACTAGCGCCTGGATCAGTCAAAATTAGTACAGATAATTTATCAATCAGGAACGATGTGCTAAGGAGTTGTACTCTTTGTCTATTCACATACTAAAAAGATTACTAACAGCATAGTGCATGACTTGAAATACATGACAAGAAAGGTTTGCTGACCAGAGATGAAGGCAATGTTTGTTTCAACATAAATATGATTGAGAGATTTTCTTCTATATATTGAGTACTAGCTTTCTGCATTTTGTGATTTTTTAAAAATTTTTCTTTTTTTTAAGAAACTAGTTTTATGCAAGTTATATTGCTCTACCTTACAAGTGAAATTCATGCTTCCCAAAGCATGAGTGGTGGAATGGTGGAAATGGGTGGAAATGCCCCATTTGCAAGCCTGATCATGCTTAAGCTGCATTGTCTTTAAATGGTAACTGCTGTTAGGATGGCTTTTTAAAAGTTGAAACACATCTAATACCTTTTGATGTACATTCCAGTACTGGTTTGCAAAAAATAGGCAGCAGAGATATTTTTAAGAGGATACTCAGCAGGAGAGAAATAAACTTCCTGACACATACAGAATTATCTGAATGGTCTTGCACATGGCAGGTTGGTAACTTCTTACCTCAAAAGCAGTTCCCAGGCAGAAACTGCATGTGTGTCCATGACTAAAATAATCCTTGCACTCTTTTTTTTTTCACACCTTCCTCATCTCATCTATTTACAAGTGATCACTGTGTATACAGGCAGGCTTTTATGGACTTTTGTCATTAGATGCTTGTCAACTCCATCTTGCATATTAAACCTTAAAGTGCATCACATCAAGTAGATTTGTGCTCGCTGTGTTTTGTACCAATAAACAGCCATTTTCCCCAAACACTCATCATGTACCTGCAGCAGATCTTTTTGATCAGCTGGTTGATTTCTCCTGATGGCTTTTCTGGGCCTTTTTTTATTGGTTCATTGGTTGAGTTTTTGTTCCGTAAAGTCCATGATGGATGGCAGATCTGAAGTTGGCAGAATGACATGCCAGTCAGAGTTACTAAGTTTGCTTTGCTCCATTTTTCAGTCTTTGCCTCATCACAGTCCAGAGACTGTGAAATGTTCTTACTTTTGATTTTGGAGCATTTTGTGTTTAGAGGTGCAGAGCATCAAGCAGATTTAGTTTGGTTCCGTAGGTAAAGGAGTCAGGGGTTCTGTAGCCCCTTGCAGTAAAACTCAGAAAACAGCAATATGGAAATAGTTAATATGAAGCAGAGTCTTTCAAGTCATCAACTAGCTTAACATGGCTGATTTATTTTTTAGGAAAAAAAAGCAGTTTATTAATCACAGATGTGCATGTTTCTAGTGTTAAGAAAGCTGGGACTAGAATGAGAATTCCCATTTCCCTTCCCATTTCAAAAATTTGCCTGTTTGTTGGAGGTAACTTTATCTTCTAGTTTGAGGGGGTCAGAACCCATGCTGCCTGCCCTTTAACTTCAAAAATATATTTATGGACTCTGAGTGAACCCTCTGACCTCACTACCAGAGCAACATATGTGGTTTTTATTTTCAGGGAAATGGCACTTAAATGGCTTCTTTTCTTATTGTGGCTATGAATTATAAAACAAAGCCCATCCGTTGGGTTTTTTAAAATACTTTAATGAATTGCACAACTTTCTCTACTTGAACAAGGAATGGTTTTATTAAATTCAATGGTTTCTTGTTGGGTTGGTGTTGCTGTGTTTGACTGCTACATGTGAGTTGGGTTTTTCTTCTCTCCAAGATATCCATCTGTTTCATTTATCTTTTTCTAAAAGGGAGTCTGATTCTCACTACAAAGTTTACTGTACTTGAAACACATTTGGGGTTAGCATACCCCAAATTTATTCCATCTGTTTTGGTCTTAAAATTCCATGTTGTTCTCAGTTCAGTCTTGAATACTCCTTTTTTCCTCTTAGTGTATCTTAGTGATAACATATTCTTGAGCAATGCTAGAAAAACAATTTTCTGTGTAGTCATAAAGGAAACAAAGCCGACTTAGTGTAAACAATCCCAAGCATGGTAATCAATCAAAGCAAGTCTGTATCCCTAATTATATAGATAGAAGTCATATATAGTGATGAGACTGAGAAATGAGACACTCCCGTGGGGCTCTTCTCACATTAAAGGTGAAAGGTCTTTTTGTGCCCTTGAAAATGCTTATATTGGATATTGATATTCCCTAATTCTTCAATCTGGCAATGCCTCTACATTAATACATGACACAGGCACCCAGGTTTTGTACGTGACTCTGCTTTAGTATTGTTACCGGGGTCCTGGGGAAACAGATGGGAGTAAGTGGAAAATCTGGATGCCTGTTGGCTGGGATGGGATGGGAAAATAGATGGTGAAGGGTTTCACTGGGAAAACACTGACATGGAATATTTCTAGTGAGTGGTAACTCAGCTATGAGGCTTTAGAGATGTTGTGGGCTGGTATTTTTTTCAGGTTAACACTGGTGATTTTAAATCTCTACTTTTTAATGGCCTTTTAAATAAAATTTGATCTTTAGGCTGATGCATTTATAGCAATGAAGTATTTTTATTTATTTTAAAAAGAGGTGTTATCAATGCATACAAGTATTTTAAAGGCAAATTTCAGGAAGATCGAGCCAGTCTCTTTTCGGTGTCCAGTGACAGGACCTGGGGCATCAGGCACAAACTGAAACACGGAAAGGTCCATCTGAGTATGAGGAAGAGCTGCTTTACTGTGAGGCTGGCAGAGCACTGAAACAGCCTGCCCTGAAAGGTTGCGGATTATCCTCCTCAGGAGATACTTAAAACCTGCCTAGATGCAACCCTGTACACCCTGAATTATGCATGATCTCCAGAGGTCCCCAACCTTTGTGATTTTCCTTCTCTTTGAGTGATTTCAAGCTTTAAAAAGAGCAAAGTGGAACAGTGCTATCATTTCGGTGTACTGCTTACATGATATCCACTTTTGTGATTCCCTGAAGCCCTAATAATACTTCAATAAGGATTTCACATTAAGTCATGCAGAAGGGAAGATAAGAAGCAGTTCCATGCCGCATGCCAAATGAAAACTAATGTTGTGTGGGAGGATATGGCTGAAGTATGTGCTGTGGAACATGTCTGGCTTACTTTGTTTTGTCTCTTAGAGCCTCTCTGCTTGAGCAGAGTGCACATGTCTCTCCATGCTCTTTTCCCTCTTCCTGCCTACAAACTCTTGGCTGACTTGGGTTAAGAGTTAGGAGTGGTACAATAGAAGTACAGTCATACAAAAATACTTGCCTTCCACAGATTCAGGGCCTCTGTCCTGTACTGCTTGGTTTTGCAGGAAATTTGGTAGTTGTTAAGTGTAGCTTATCAAAAGGATATGTGAAAATCTGAGGAGGTGGAACACACTTTATAAAAAGAAGGGGTATATTAACTGGAGGCATGTTACATGCTTAGGAATAGGCATCTTTATGTAAAAGTCAGTGGTATGCAATCAGTTACTGCACCACCATGCTGCCTTTTTGTTAGAAAGGAGTAATTGCAAAGGAAAGAAATGCAACAGATAAAAATACAGAACAGTACATGGTGAACTGCGAAGGCTTAATTTTTTTTCTTCTTATGTAAACGAGTGAATGTTCTCTATTTTATTTGCGTGGAAGGAACCTTGTATGAACTGTTATAATATACAAATGAAAGAAAAATTTGGCTGAGTAGATATAACATTTTCAAGCTTGGGAGTTTTGGAAACAAGGCATTTAGTTTGTGCTTTAATAAACTTACTTACAAGAACACCACCACTGTTTTCCCATCTTCTGTAGTCTGCTAGCAGAGTAGCTGAAGGTTATCTATGGAAATACCCATCAGCTGATGTTTGCTGTGGTTTCTGAAACAAGGCATCTGATAAAAATTAAAATACACGATACAGTAAAGGTAAAGATAAGTTTGGTGAAAGACTAGTCAAAGTAAATTCTTACAGAGGTTTAATAGGAGATTGTTTGGATTCCTGTGGAGAGCTTGCAGATGGTTGCAAGTTTTGTTTAGAATTTTTTTAATCAGCAGATCAGGGTTTTTTTAATAAAGTCAAAAATCTGTCATGACGTGGATGCTGATGGCTAGTAAGCTTGCTTTTCTTACATATGTGCTGAGAACCCTTAAGCAGTAATCCCCATGCCTTGAGGAATACTCAGATTGCAAGCTGAAAACCATTGTTATAGATAATTAATTTCTTCCTTATGCTTTCCACTTCAGCAAGAAAATAATATAGCAGTTCTTAGCACTGCTCTCCCAAGATTTAGAGACAAAGACAAGTAGTGTTGGTCTGCATCTGCTATTTTCTAATACCCATTACTTAAAGCCTTGAAGCCAGGTTAATGGCACCATGTGAACTCTCCTTACCTATGCACACTACAGCTGTTGCTGGAAGATAATTCTGCAGATGTGACTTGGCTTAAAGAGTTAGCAGCTAGCTTGTTAGACTGAAAGTATGCTTTATAAAGTTTATCTTCAGCTTTGTGGAAGCACGATGAAAGTGGTGGTTGACAACAATTATTATGTATGTGTTCATACAGTATAAACTACAAATGTTCTTGGCATCAGAGCTGATGTATCTTAATGATGACATGCCATGGGTTTTATTGGAACAGAGAAACATTTTCATAAACAGCATGATAGATCACATTTTGGATTCCAGTGGAAGTGTGCCCTTTGTGAAACAGCTTGAACATGAAGGAAAAATAAAAAGTTCTAACTTTTTATATCCACATTTTATGTCTCTTTCCCCATCTCCATTCAAAACCATCATTTACACATAGTGCTCTGTGGACATGGAACAGCCTCACGTATTTGTGTGTCAATCCAAGAATTTGGATGTTTATGATTAAGTGTATTGCTACATCAATGTGACCATATTATTTTGCAAAATTCAGGCTGTCTCTGGTCAGACTGGCAATACACCTCTTAAAGAAAAGCTGCCAGAAAAGGTGACCTGAACATCTGTATCAAGCTTCAAGAGGGAGTACAAGCACTGGGTTTAACTCCCAGCAGTAGAAACATTCAACAAAACATTATTTATGTCATCCTTATGTAAACTATCTGTCTGCAAAAGTGCATACATGGGATGGGGGGGGAAACCCCCATATTTAACAACCTAGGACAGTCTTGCTAATACACTAGTGGTAGACAATATTTATAAGAGTGGTGTTACAAGAATGTTTCCAGGTCCCCACTTCACCCTCGCCCTCCAAAAAAAAAAAAA
>VWYP01006895.1:0-43140 GCA_013400435.1 Pycnonotus jocosus | reverse complement strand
AGTGTATTTTTAGGAAAAGAGACCTGCTGGGGGAAACAGCATTGTGCTGCATAGGGAAAAAAGAAATCTGGTCTCACAATAGCCAACCAGTGGGTGTTCATCGTAAGTACACAGTCCTGGTCAAGTGACAGGAACCTTGGTGGGAAAGTGTTTTTGGCCTCATGCACATTTAACTATGGCTTGAGAAAAGTATATCCTTTGTTTCATTACAGAACTTCAAGCGTGTCATGCTGAGAACTACTGCTGATCCTGAGATTTCAGCAAGTGGGCTTTTAAGCACTTCTTTGTGCCTTTTTAAGAAACAAACAAAACAAAACCAAAACTCTGAGAAAATTTAAGACATTCATTTAACTGTCTTCTGGTTTCTTCTTCCCTCTACCCCAAGGGTAAGGGAAAGATATAAATAACAAAAGTAATTGGAGCATTTGTAATTAAATTTGGTGTTTGAAAAATGATTTGCTTATCTCATTGAGGCAGTTATTGTTACCCTTCATGTCTTTGCTCAAAGCAATAAACATTAAAAGATAAAACAGGCATATCCTTCCATAAAGTTACATGACATAAGGAAAGTATAATCCACTATCAAATAAGCATCAGCAGTGGGAAGTAGGAATTATAGTTGAGGCAGGAACCACTTAATGGAGCTTGACTCTTCTAAACACATCAATGGTGCTTATGCATGGACAGCCATGTGCAGCATGGCCACTGATAGTTGCGGTGCCATTAAAGGCCAGGTTACCTCCAAAAAATCTCATTGATTTGTCCATAAATTTGATTCCATATCCATTATTACACAAATCCATTTGCCTTGTTTCTCACTTGCCAGTGCTTCAGCTTTAAAGTGCTCCCCTTGTTCTTTTTTCCAGACTCCCTTTCGGTCTCCAGCAATGATGCCAGTCCTCCTGCTTCCGTGACATCACTTCAGCCCCACATGATCGGTGCTCAAAGCTCCCCGGGCCCCAAGCGCCCTGGCAACACCTTGAGGAAATGGCTCACCAGCCCTGTGAGGCGCCTTAGCAGTGGGAAGGCAGACGGGCACGTCAAAAAGCTGGCCCACAAGCATAAGAAAAGCAGAGAGGTCCGTAAAAGTGCCGATGCAGGCTCTCAGAAGGACTCCGACGACAGTGCAGCCACCCCACAAGATGAAACTGTGGAAGAGGTAAGTGCTCAAGGCAGCTTCCCGAGGCTTGTGGGTATGTTTTTCAAGGAACTAGGTGTTGTCAGGTGAAGGTTGTCTCCTCAGCTGACTGTGGAGCAGTGGAGCAAAGTGTTACATGCCTTGTGCTCATCCCTCACTGCTATATTTGCACGAGTCCCGTGCCAGGGACAGTTTGTGCCTCTGAATGTCAGTGAAGCTCTGTGAAGCGCCTGTAATTTAAAAAGAGAAACGGGAGAGTAAGAAGTTGTCCTTTGACTTTACTCCCTTATGCTAATTAAGAAAGTGTCATTGTGAGTAAAGATGCTTCAAGGTCTGGGAATAACCAGGTCATTTTGTATTTCCTTTGCTTTTTTTGTTGATGGATCAGGGAAAGTGTAGGCAGAGCTGCTTAACTGCTTAAAGCTCTAATTGCACCTTGCATAAGAGCACAGAAAAATTACTGGCTCTTCAATGCAGGCCAGTTACGACTAGTCAAATAACATGCATGGCAGTTTTCATTGGAGAGAAGGAAATTGTGAACTGCTCTGAATTTTACCACCAAGGACATCTACTAAGGGCTTCCCTTCTTCTCACAAATATGTGCCTCTCCTTCAAAGTCTGGAACACACGTATGGACAAAGCTGGCCTCCAGTTAGGTACAGACAAGAGCTGAATTTTCTGTTACAAACCTATGGTTCAGGCTGAAATGAATGTCATGTTACTGCTTCCAAGGACACAGCTGGGTGCATGTTATTCCCTTTTATTAGATTGACTCTGACTATTGGTTTTGGTACTTACTATACAGAAAAGCAGTCTCAGTTGCCCAATTTTTTATTTATTACAGCTTTTTTTTCCTTCTTCCCAACATATTTTTCTACACACTTGGAACACTAGTGAAGTTCCACAGTTAGTGTAGGAAAAGGAAAGACTGAAGACTTGGCAGCATGATGAATTGATAGATGTTGCTTAGGAATGAATGTTGGCCTCTGACCTTGAATGTCAGGCTGTAGAAAGAGACCCTCTGTGCTGCAGTTGTAACATTGTTTTGGCAGTATCTGTTATTTTGCAGTTCTGTGAGTGAAGGGAAGAATTTAAGGCCGTGCCTTCAAGTCAGGAAAAAGCGATAACCATCTATGCTGTCTTCCTGTAAAGGTGGATAAATTATCGTATGAGATCAGCGCATTAAACTTTGAGTACTTGAAATCAGAGTTCCTTGTGGGAGACTGAAAGGATAATTGATGAAATACTGCGTGTTGTAAGAGGGGTTTTTTATATCCTCTAGAAGTCTTGCTGTGATACAGAGCAAGATACATATTTCAGAGAGATACAGATTTCTCTTTACAGAGCTGAACTTGGAAAGCAAGCATGGCTTGGATAACATTTTCCTGTAGTAAATTTCAACTGAATGTCTTTTTCTTAGTATTTGAATTCTTTGGCTTTTACCAGACATTGAAAACTGTCTCTGGCATCTGCATTTCCCCCCTCTATTAAAGAGTTTGTGGGAGCATCTTGAGTTATTGGGAGAGGGCTTAAACTACAGAATAGCCTTAAAACGAGCACGTGATAACAAACTTCACACTGTTGAGATATCAGAGCTTGAACATCCTGATGTTTTTCACAGAGAGGTCGGAACGAGGGGCTGAGCAGTGGCACTCTGTCCAAGTCATCCTCGTCAGGCATGCAGAGCTGCGGAGAGGAGGAGGGCGAAGAGGGAGCCGATGCTGTGCCACTTCCTCCTCCCATGGCAATTCAGCAACACAGCCTCCTCCAGCCCGACTCGCAGGATGACAAGGTAGGACCAGGGCGTGGGGGAGGCTTCACAGGATGAGAGAACCTCTGTCTACACAAACTTTTCTTCTGCTTCCAGAGGTCTCGAAAATGTGCATAATACAGCTCCATGGCAGACAGAAGTAATCACTCTAGCCAACTTTAAATGGGTGTTCTGTGAAAAGAGCGTGAATTAAATCCCTCTCTATTTTAAAAGCACAAGTGTAGAAATTTTTCTGCTAGCACTTTAAATGTGGAAATGGGCTGCTTTGTGTGCTCACGGGATGATTTACATCGCTTTGGCTGATGTCATATTTAGTGATTAGAGTCTAATTGCTTTATAATCATACCTTTTGTTATTCTTGGGGTTTTTGGGGTTTGTGGGGGTGGGAAGGGGGGATGCCTAAGAGAAAGGAATTACCAGATAAGGGTAATAATTGTAATGATTTAACCCCAGCCAGCACCTAAGCCAAACACAGTCACTGTTCCACTGTTCCTGTGAGAATCAGAAGGGAAAGAGTGAAAAAACTCTTGGGTTGAAATAAAGACAGTTTAATAAGTAAAGCAAAAGCCATGCACAAGCACGGCAAAACAAGGAGTTCATTCACCACTTCCCGTAGACAGGCAGGTGTTCAGCCATCCCCAGGAGGGCAGGACTCCATCACGTGTAGCAGTGACTTGGGAAGATAAACCATTGTTCCAAATGTCCCCCCCTTCCTTTTTTTTCCCCACAGCTTTATATGCTGAGGATGATGCCATACTGGTCTGGAATATCCCTGTGGTCAGTTGGGGTCAGCTGTCCTGACTCTGTTTCCTCCCAGTTCTTTGTGCCCCCTGGCCGTTCTGGTCGCTGGTGGGGTGGGGTGAGAAACAAAAAAGGCCTTGGTGCTGTGTGAGCTCTGCTGGGCAATAGCTAAAAGACCCCTGAGTTATCAACACTGCTTCCAGCACAAATCCAAAACATGGCCCCATACCAGCTACTGTGAAGAAATTTAATTCTGTCCCAGCCAAAACCAGCACATAATCCATCTGTTTTTCACAAACAAAGACACATTAAAATTGAAGGTAAAATTTTTGCACCGGTAATAAAACTTTGGATGTAGGTTGTAACTGCATGAAGAAAATCTTACCTGTGTATGATCTGTTTTTCTTTGATGTTATGATGTTCATGCATTGAGAGTTTGTTTCAATTTTGAACCCGGATCAGACATTCAAGGGATGAGTAGCAAGTCTGGAAATAGAGGGGTTTAAAATGGAGATAATCTGGACTTTTGCAGCAAATATGCACAATATTGTTTTCTTGTCATTCAGCTCCTTAAAATTTTTAACCCTTGTAATCTACAGCACTGAATATTGTTAGTGAATTTTGTGATTGCTTGCTCTCTGTTCTCAGTGGTGCAGATGTTATTCATATTTTCAGTGGATCTTATTTATTTTTCTTTTTTTTTTTTCCTTCTTTTTTTTTCTTTTGAAAACACTGCCTTTTAGTGGGAATCTACTCATTCCTGAAGCTGTTGTTCGTAGGATCAAAATGGCTGGTTCTAATACTCTGTGTGTATTCAATTCCTACATGTTTCCTGAATTGACAGAGTGTAACAAATGAGTTGAGAAATTAATATATTGGGAAATATTCCTGAAACAAAACAAGCAAAAATAGGCCAGCCTTCAGAGCTGAGAGAATGTTTCTTGCTAGAATAATCTCGGTTTTAGATTTAGAAACAAGATGAAAATAACATTGGTGAAAATATGTTTAAACTCTTGCTGATGAGCTGCCATATCTGTGTGTTCCTTCAGTGATAGAAAAAAATTGATATGCAAATACTACAAAAATTCTCCACAGAAAATTTAATTTCGTTATAGACTTCTTTACATAGCAAGAACACTTACATGAAGGGATATGCTTATAAGCTAGTATCTGCTTACTTGTGTATTTTTGGTGCAAAGTCAGACACGTACCACAGTAGAGAAAGACTCTTTAAGTAGCTTTCCATCTCCTGGAAATTTTGTTTTCACTGCTGTCGTGGTTTAAACCCAGCCAGCCACCAAGTACCACCCAGCTGCTTGCTTACTCCTCCAGCAGTGGGATCAGGGAGAGAATGGGTTGAGCAAAAGATAGAAAATGTGTGGATTGAGATTAAGCAAAAACCATGCACACAAGCAAAGCAAACCAAGGAATTCATTCAGTGCTTCCCATGGGTGGACAAGTGTTCAGCCATCTCCAGGACAGAAGGGCCCCATCAGGTGTAATGATGACTTGGGAAGAAAAATGCCATCACTCCAAATGTCACCCCCCTTCCTCCTCTTTCCCTCCACTTTATGCACTCAGCATTATGTCACATAGTCTGGAATATTCCTTTGGTCAGTTTGGGTCATCTGTCCTGACTGTGTCTCCTCCCAACCTCCTAACTACCCCAACTTCCTCACCAGCAGGGCAGAACAAAAAAAGCAGAAAAGGCCTTGGGTCTGCGTAAGCCCTGCTCAGCAATAACAAAAGCATCTCTGCATTACCAACACTTTTTTTAGCACAAATCCAAAATGCTGCCCCATACCAGCCACTGCAAAGAAAATTAACTCTACCTCAGCCTAAACCAGCACAACTTCTTAAAAGGTTAACATGCATCCACTTCAGTAAAAACATGTTGGGACAGTTTTTAAAGTAGCTGAAACTACATTTAGAGAAGACTTCAGAGAAGTTAAAACTTGGTAAAGTTAATGTATACCATAATTTTTCAAAGCAAATAGTGATTCTTCTGCAATGTGTTGTTATTATGCAATATTTGTCCTTCATGGTGGGAGGCAGAAGGTCCCCTCATGGGGCATCCTGGGAGGTTGTGTGTGCCTCACAGAAGTTCACACACCACCAGCTTCTAGCAGCTAAAGTAAATGTTTTATTGGAACACAGAAGTGAGAAGCCAGAGTAACGTTTTACCCAGGAGAAGGTAGTTGGCTCTGTTGATAGAGTTACTGATTTATAAAAGGCTTGCAAACAAGTTCCTAGTTGTCTGTCTTCTGGGTGGAGTCCTTCACATTCCTGCCATGCTGTGTGGTTTCTTGGATTGCTCAGCTACTCCGGATCCCAAGGAATGTCTCCTCCTTTCTGTGACCTCAGAGACTTGGCATTCGTCTCTGCCTCCCTGCAAGCATTTCTTCTTCTCCAGGGCTCCTGCCCAGTGCTGGAAACTCCCTGTTTGCTGGGTTTCTCCTTCCCTTCCCAGCCTGCTGTGGGCCCTTAGCAGCATCTCATACATGTGTGAGCTCAGTTGCTCCCTCCAGCTTTCCCTTCTTTTCTGGGCAAGGGATGTGTTCTGCTCCCAGAGTACATCATCAGGAAAGTCAGCAAGGAGTTTTATCTGTGCAGCTCCTTCTCTTACAGATAATACGTGATATAACCACAGGCACTGGAAATCACAGTTCTGAAGTTTTACCTCCCATCCCACATACCGCAACAGAGCAATAAAAGAGACCATAACCAGAACCTGATTTCAGCACTGACTGTTTTTTAAGACTAAGCTGAGCTCTGCACCCAAAGTGGAAACCCGCATCAGGCACAGCTGTGGAAAACCTGGTCAACAGTTAGATGTCAGGAGCATGTAAATTGTCTAAAAGACAGGTCAGCTTGTGGAATTGCTCAGTTTTTGGTGTGCATGCAAACATCGTGTGCTAGGCCATGCTGATTTGTCTAATAGCACTAAATAATACAACCATTTTCTCCCCTAAGAGCTCATCTGCACACTCTATGCATTCTTTCACTCAGCAGAATGATTGCGCACATTATGGATTTGCATTAGGTGTCAGTTTACAAGTCGTTTGCATTTAATTTTTGGATAAGCAGTATTAAAAGTTTCAAGATCAGTTGTGTTAATATGAAACTAATTATTTTCGCTTTTTGTTTTCTCTTTTTGTAAACTCTGATGCAGCATTATGTTGACTTGTGTTCTGTCTCTGCTTTGGCTCAGTTCCCATATCTTTCCGTTTAAAGTTATCTGTATTTCCTTTGCTTACCCAGCCCCTGTTTTCTATTCCAAATAAGGCAAATACAAGGCAAACTACCTAAAATCTGTATATTCTTTTCTTTCTTTGTGTTTACTTATGGGGAGTCTTGTTACACCCGCGCTTGATTTGAGCAGAACCTCTTGTGTTGAGTCATTATTTGTGCCGTTCCTTTGCCCGGTTTGTTGGAAACGTTTGCAGGACAGCTTGCCCTGTGCTGCATGATGTTCACTGTGTTTTTTGTAATATGAAGTACAGTTCATATTACACTCTGTTTCCACTTTCCAGTTATTAAATGATAAAGGTAATATGCAAACAGCTCTGTTTGCAAATTACTGAGGCTGAATTTAATGGCCTTCTCCCAGAATCCTTTACTGTGAACACCTTTTACCTTCAGTTGTATCTATAAACTGGCATTTTATAGCTTATGAGGCCAGAGATCTTCTGTGCTCTACACATACCATTGGGAAAAATGGATGGCACAAGGAATGGTGAGCTCAATTTCCCATCTGAATCTGGGCAATATACTCCAGCTCTTTTAGAAAAGTAAATGGCCCTGAGTTATTGGTGTATTTTTTCTTAATATAATAATGCTTCCTCCTTTATTTCAAGTCTTCTTGATTTCTCTTAGTGTTCTGCAGTTGTTGCTTTGTTTAAGCAGCAATAAAATAGGTTAACAAACGATTGTCCATTGGGTCACCTCAGGCAAGTTTCATAGCTATTTGCCAGGAATTATCAGCAATTATATTTTCTCGACTTCCATTGCATGTAGGAAAAGGAATTTTTGTCCCAGCATTTAACTTCTTATGGGATTTACTTGAAACTTCCAACTCCAGCTGCTCAAGTTGGAAGGGATGATCTTAGTGTTATATGACACTGACAGTACCTGTCGGGTACCTTTGTCTGACAGAGAAATGAAGGAGGTCTCTTGATCCTTGACCCCAGGCTAACTCTGGGATTCTCCTTCCTTTGTGTCATTGCACAGACATCTTCTCGATTGCTGGTGCGGCCGACAAGCTCCGAGACGCCCAGTGCTGCAGAACTCGTCAGTGCGATTGAAGAGCTCGTCAAAAGTAAAATGGTGAGACTGGCCAGCAGGTGCATGTGTCTAAAGAAGCTGTGTCTTCAAGTCCCAGCTTGCTATTCAATGAAAACCTGCGTGTTTTACATTGACTTATAAAATTTGCTGTCTGTTTCAAAAGTCGCTTTCTGGGTTGATGTACGGGGTCATTTTGTACACACTCTTTTGTAAAAGCATTTACTGAATAGGTAAATGGCAATGTAGAAGAGCAAAAAGCAATAAATAAGAGGGAGAGAGAAGATGGTAGAAAATCTGCTAAGTATATCCTGTTAGTAAAAAGAAAATGTCCCGTTAGGAGACTGAATGCAAAGACCCAGGGTCTTAGACTAATAGACCTTTAGGAGAAGAATTCCTGAAACTAAATTTATTGCCAATCTTATGAGGTTAGCAGTAAAGCAGGCAACTGTAATAACAAAAATATTTATGTTATCTAGTTGCTCTTTAGGCAACATGCTATCAGAGAAATAAGTAAAAAAGTAAAGTGATCATTTTGCATGTTAATGCCTCCATCCTTGCTAACAAATTAGGTAGGAGGAATTTGTGTCAGCTTTTTTAGTTTTCTACGTTTTAAATTTTTTATGTTTCTGAAGATTTGTCATTGACATGTTTTAAAGTTTTCATGTTTTTGAAGATTCTCATTATATGCATAATTCCTGGAAGGTCTTTTGTAATCAAAATCCAGCTTGGCCCAGTCTGTGAAAAACTCCTCTGGCTGAACCTGTTTGAGATTGGACTACATGATCTCAAGAGGTTCCTCAGCAATTCTGGATTTCCTTAAAACCTTTAAATACAGCTTTTGCAACATAGCCCCTCTTGGGCTTAATAGGAAGTGCCTTTGTGAAATCTTTGTGAGCAGCATGGCAGCTCCATGCTATCAGAGGTTGATATTTTCCATGTTCGTTCTAAATTGAAGCACCTTTGACTTTCAGAACTAGAAATTTTAGTTTCTGTTCTCTCATTCAGAGAAAATTACATTATTGCATAAAATAATTACTGAACTCTCTTGGGTATTAGCTTTGCTTCTTTTTTACTTCTCTTACACCAGGAGGGTGAATACAAAGTAATCTATGGGAAAATTCAAGTCTTTGGTAAATGGAAATTTTGATAGTCCATGTGTCTTTCAGGCTGCCTAGCACTGAATATAACTTAATGATCCATGCATACAGCCCTTGGGGGAGATGTTCTCATTTAACAGTTTTAGCCAAGGTTCAGCTTCCCCTGGGTTCTGGGCAAGTCATATCATTATTGGTTTTTACTTTTTGTGGGAAAAGAAAAAAGATTATAGCTGTACCCCACCCCGGTGAAGTAAATGTGTCTTGCAATAAGGCTGTATCACATGCAAGGAAAATGTGATACATAGCTTCAGCTTGATCCAAGTTTATGGGCTTGAATGAAAGAAATCCAATGAATACATAGAAGATATTCATATTATTTCCTCCTATTGCTTCTTCATCATTATACAAACAGAAGCCGATGGGGTCCATGCAAGGGAGATATAGTGCATCTGGAAGAGGATACAGGGACTCTTTTCTAGGATTTGAACAAACTCAAAAACAATATTGCAGTGTAAAAGTCATTATTTTCTTCACTGAGACGCTATTTTGGCTAGTTATTAAGATAACCAAAACATCTGACAGAGAACACCACTTCTCTTGAGTTAAAAATGTAGCATCATAAAAATCTCCTTTAAAGATGTCCTGTTTATGGTTGAAAGTAACTTGTATATGCCAGAAGTCAAATCTGACAAATAATATTTAATCCCTGGCCATGAAGACACATTTGTGTCACTCCTGCCATAGAAGCACTTGCATCCTGAGCAGGAGAGTCCATCTTTTAGCCACTGCTGCTCAAACCAGTTCAGCTCCTTTATTTTCCTGTGAGGGGAAGACTGTTATCTTGGATGTGCTTCTCAAATATGTTTCAAAGGCTCAGCTGTCACGGAAAGCCATGTTGTCGCCTGGTTTCCTGGAGGCTTGTGATTGCTTTGCCAAGATACATTAAAGTAATTGATCTCCCATAGATTGCTACATACAGCACCTTGTAATGTGTCTTGTGAATAAAGGAGAAATAAATCATGGATGCTGACTATCTTGAATACCTCCTCAGGCTCTGGAGGACCGTCCAAGTTCCTTGTTGGTGGATCAAGGTGACAGCAGCAGTCCATCCTTCAACCCTTCAGATAACTCCCTTCTATCCTCCTCGTCACCCATAGATGAGATGGAGGAAAGGAAATCCAGCTCCTTAAAAAGACGACAGTAAGACCAATTTTGTACAATTTATCATTTTTCTTTTTTTTCTTTTTACAATGCTTATTTTGAACAGGCAGCAGAAGCTATTACTCTGAAAGTGGGAGGACTTGTATTAGATGTCAAGCATGTGATCACATTTCTCTATGACATTCAACCTGTGATTTTTAATTCTAGTCATACCTATGTTTGACTTCTGCTGCATGTCACTATCATTTATTTGGGAAGATGCTGATCTTTAAATGTCCAAAGGTCTATTAGGCCTGAAAAAAATGGTCATTCCCCTCATTCTATTCCCACCCATGCTTAATTTCTCTACGAAGTAGTAAACTGTTACCATGGTAGATTAAAAACATGCCTGGTTTCAAATTTTTTAAACTTGTGTCTAGAAATAACCATCTGTATAGCTAAGAGTCTCCAGACCAGAGACATAATAGCATTTTATTTTAAACAATAGTTAAATGTTTAATTTTAATGTCATGTTTAAGAAAACATCTGACTTTAGATAAACAGAAGCAAGCCTTGTCCAGTTTCAAAGTCAAAGCAGTATCTTGCTAAGAACCAATGTATATTAATTCTTCCATTTCAGTTCTGTCTATCAAACATGTGTGACTGCAAATGTTGAAAAAGTTGTATTAATCCTTTTGAAAAATCAGTTTCGTTTTTTAATATTTGTTCACCTTTTTCCTTCCACTGTAGCTATGTCTTACAGGAATTAGTGGAGACAGAGCGAGATTATGTGCGAGATCTGGGCTATGTAGTTGAGGTATGATGTTTTTAATTCTCTTGATTTCTTCTGTTTTTTAAATATGTTACAAACCAGCTATGCAGCTTGAACCTCACTATGTTTTTCAACAAGAAGAGACTAAAAATGTGAAAGTTTATATTCTGAGTTTTCCCTCCTGTAAGCTTTTAATGCATTAAAATATTACATCAGATTTTACTCCTTTTTTCCTTCTACTGTGTTCACCTTGTTCTTTTGAGGAGTGTAGTTCTTTGCCTTTTTTTTGTGCAAATCACTACCTCTTGCCTAATGTTATCCTAGCTAGTGGGTTTATTTAGCACATCCAAATTTAAAAAAAAAGGCATTTTACCTCACATACAGAGCAGCTACCCAAGATTTGAAAGTCCTCCTTCCTCTCCTACCACTAGGCTTCTCTTAAGACTTCCTAGCTTTCCCTTCCTCTGCTGTAAAATGAGATAACATCACACATCTCCACTCAGTCTTCAGCTTTCAACAAAATGCATTTGGAAGAGTAGAAAAATGAGCATGACAGTGAATTTTAGCCTAATAAAGTTTACTTCTTAAACTCTGTTTTGGAGGCAGGGAGGGAAAGAAAGATCAGCATTGTGATAGTGTTTTTACAGTATTTAACGGGTGCATTAGGAGTCTGTAAATAGATGTATTTTTGTAAATAACAACATAATTTCTAGTGAAAATGCTGGACACCAAAACATACACTTGGCAAACCAAAACCAGACCTGGCTATTTAGGAAGAGAACTATTGGGGGGCAAAAAGGAATAGAGTTGCATGAATATTACAAAGTTTTAAAACACTCCCAATCTAACTATATGGTAGATTTGCTCAGTGAGACAGCTGTGTGGACCAAAAATAAGATGGGACTATGGTAAATGTAAGAGGTACTTTATTGCAGCTAGAATGCTTACTAATTGATTGTTGAATCAATTCAACAGAATTGATTTTTAATTTTTTGTGTTTGGTTTGCTCATAGTGCAAGCAGTAGTCCATGGAGTGCGGTCCCATGGGCAGTTTCCTCCTCAATGCACTTTGGTATGGGGTTAGTGTGAGTGAAATAAGACACAGAGCAAAGCAGCACAGAAGCCACTTCAGTGGCTCTGACATTTACTCAGGAACAGCCCTTCTTGGCAACAAGGCTTTGCAGCTCCTTCAGGCAGTAAGGAGAAGGCCTGTGGAAGTTTTTGTCGTGCTTTGAGCCCATTCATGCAGGCTAAATTAGACAGTGAATTCATTTTTCTAGCACCATTGTGTAGACAGCCTCACCTCAATTTGTGATACTTTGAGAATTGATTTTTAATTACGCTGTGTTATACAACAGTTTTCTGGTTTGGCTTTGTGTCCCAAGCAAGTTGTTCCCATTGGACATCTTCTGGGAAAAGGAGGTTAAAAGAAACTCGGGTTTTTTAAGTAGTATGTTCACAGTGAATTCCCTTGGACTATTGCAGGGCTATATGGCACTTATGAAGGAAGATGGCGTACCTGATGATATGAAAGGCAAAGACAAGATTGTATTTGGAAACATTCACCAGATTTATGACTGGCACAGAGAGTACGTATTGTACCTAAAAAATATTAGATTGACTTTAGGAATTATTTCCTCAGGTATTCAGATACAAGGTAAATGCAGTTGGTTTTTTGCTTGGAGTTGTAGAAAATGTAACTTCAGCTTACAAACGTTGGTGTGAAGATTTACTTTAAAGAAGGATGCATGTGTATATATAGCAAGTACTTCAGTTGAAAATCTCTAGTATTGACAGAAATTTGTACATTCCTTTGTCTGTAACAATATAGTCTAAAGAATTTGTTAGGGGTGGTTAGCATGGCAATATTAGCATCTCAAGCATTCAGAAGACCAGGATGGGGAAAGCCTTCAATTTATATATATGAAATTTAGTAAATTTATTAGTGAATGCCAGGGTTTTTTTCATCTTAGCATGGATTCAGCATGTAGTTTTAAAAAGCTGTATTGAAATATTACACTGTTACCATTGTCAGTTTGGACATACATTAATGTCCAATGCTGCTGATAGGGGACACAAAAGTGTCTTGCTTTGCAGTAAGACCACTTTGCCTTGCAATTAGCTGTTGATACAATGTGTGCTGTCAGGAAGAAAAAAAAAAAAAAAAAAAAAAGGAGTGTTTATTCTGTTTATGTTCAGCTTCTTTTTAGGAGAGTTGGAGAAGTGCCTTGAAGATCCAGAAAAGCTGGGATCCCTGTTTGTTAAACACGTAAGTGCAAATGTCCTTGTTGGCAAACTCTATTGCTGCTACTGACCGACATGTTTGACTATTAAGTACAACACAGTTAAGAAAGTGCTGTAAAAAGTTCTTCACCTGTAAGAGGTGAGATAGCTTTTAAGAGCTTATAAATAGAGGTAAATGTTCTAGTCTTTGTCCCCAGTATCTTACTGTGGAGAGGGAGCATGAATGTGGGCCCCATTTCTCTACACGGTTACACTTCAGTGCAAGGGAATCGTCATTTCATATGATACCTGTCTTCTAATCCCAGTATCCATGCAATAGCATGGAATACAAGAAATAAAAATAAGAAAGAGGCTCATTCTTCTTCCAGTTTGAGCATGTTCTAGTTCTGTGTCTTTTTCCCTTCTGAGAATTTGTTGCTGGCAAAGTGGGAAACCTGTAGGAAGTAGCTCTCCCTGTTTCTGGTTGCTGTTTTACTCTCTCCTGGTATTATTTGTGATTGCATTGTCTTTGAAAGGCACCTTGACCACTCCAGATGGAAAGGCAAGCTGTGATGCTATTACAGCATCCTCTAGCAAAACCCTATCAGCTAGAACATAGTGATTCAGTTCCTGTTCTTAATCTGTGTGCTGTGTCCTTTCCAATCTCCATCTTATTTTTTAATTTCTTTCTTACCATTTATCTTCACTGGTCAGTACACTGAAAGTCTCTGGGAAGCAAAGCCTCTAACAGCAAACAAAACCTAGCAAAGTGATAGGAAAGATTTTGGAGTAGGTGTGTCTGTACTTCTTAACCAGCAATGTCAGTGTCCTAGGGTGACTTGATGATACTGACATCCCTAATCGTCTGTTCTATAAATCAAGAATAAATCTTAAAGGCAGAAGTTATTTCCTCTCTCTTTTTCTGTTGCTTTGGTGTTGAAAGCACATGCACAAGATAAAGAATCAGAGTTAAAAAGTGCTAGAGTCTCCATTTCCAGATTTCATCACCTACATCCCCACCCAAACTCCAGTAGGACAGCCAATACTAAATAAAAGACCTGGAAGTTTTCTCTTAACTGTTCTGTACATGTAAACAGGAGGAGGTAATTATTCTAATAAGTTTCAATAATAATCAGTTTATGAAAATAGAATAAAAAAATACTGTATTTCAAAGGCTCCATTACAGAATCACGAATGGTTAAGGTTGGAAGGGATCACTGTGGGGTCATCTTGTCAAACCTTCCATGGCTCTTGGTAAAAGAAAAATATAACTATTTTCATGCTTAACTTTATTGTGGGACCTGCTGAGCTATCATCTCTGAACACCTGTCATTCAGGAGGATTTATACCTGTGGGATTTTTTTCACTTGTGTTGCCTTTCTAAAATCATAATGATGTTCCCAAATAAATGTGTTTTCAGATCTGTAATTTCTGCATATGTAACTGCTTCTTTTTAGAAGCACACATTGGGTCTTTTTAGGTTCACACATTGGAACTATGATGCTTAAAATAATACTTCATTTCAATCTGCATGTGTTTTTCTTGATAATGATGTATCATTCTGTATTTTTGTCCCTCTAGGAGAGAAGGTTGCACATGTACATAGTTTACTGCCAAAACAAACCAAAGTCTGAGCACATTGTCTCAGAATACATTGATACGTTTTTTGAGGTAAGTTCAATGAGAGAGGATATGTGAGGTGAAGGATTATCAAAGCTATTGATCAAACCAGAAAAAAAAATGCAGCTGATATTGTTGTTAATGTTTTACATTACAATTCCTTGCATTTCTACTCTGATTTCTCAAATCTGATACAGACTCCTAGAGGTGAAAATTAAAGGTTAGGTATAAGATATTAATTAATCACTAAAGTCTTATCCTAAGTAGCCTTAACCCAGGCAGTTACCAGTGCAAATTATATAGAATGGCAATTCTGGATAAGCAGAGATTGCTGTTGAAAATAGGCTGTATACAGCTGTGACTGAAAAATTACATGTCACTCTGAAGCCTTGTCAAGAAAGAGATGAAAGATGCTTGCAGAAGGGAATACCTTGGGAGCAAGGGTGATAAGGGGAAGGACTCCACCTTTTGCTAACTGAACATTAGATTCTTTTCTGACTTGTGCCAGTTTCTGGTGTGATAACAATTAATACTGATATATCCTTGGGTATACATATATATATATATATATATATCCATATGCTGATGTGTATGCTGTGTTTCTCACTCAACAAAACAATGGTCTTTCTAACTGAGCAAACAAAAATGTTTTTTTTACAACTCTCAGGATCTAAAGCAACGCCTGGGCCACAGACTTCAGCTCACAGACTTGCTAATAAAACCTGTGCAGAGAATTATGAAATACCAGCTGTTACTAAAGGTAAAGTGATGTTGAGATGAATGAGTTGTATTAATAGATCAGTTATAGATGTGTTAACAAATAGGTTTTCTTTTTTAATTAATGTTGATGTTTTTCTACCCCTTTCCCCAACAGAACTCAGATTTGTAAGCAATGCCATATGATTATTTTTTGAACACATTCAGATAGTTATAAAAATTGCAGTAGATGTCTTGAGCAGAATTTTGGGTTTTTTATTTTAACAGTTAAAATGTTAAATAAAATATGTTGAAATCGAAATGCCATGGAAAAATGGCATTATGTTTAAAAATGTTTAAAATGGAAATGCCACGGAAGTGTTTAAAATTCGTACCAGTGTCATAGGAATGGGAGAAGGAACTCCCAACTGTTTTCAGATGTTAACATGGTACAAGTTGTTGGGACTCATCGCAGCTTCTCCAGCTACACCTGCAATCATTTTAATATCACATAAGTGTTTACTGAAGAGCAACCCTGTGTAGCACAGAGGTCATTGCCTTAGCATATGATTTGTGTGAGCTAAATCCAAATAGTTGTCTTCTGCAATCTGTCATATTCTGATAGAGTATATCAAATTCTCATTTTGTAAGATTTTTTGTTGATGATTAATGAGAAAAGAAATATTACTTGGGCTTCTTTTCTTTTTCAGGACTTCCTCAAGTATTCTAAAAAAGCTAATCTTGACACAACTGAACTAGAGGTACTTGAGACATTTTCTCTTATTGATATGAATTCTTTTAACTCTGAACTTCTCTTGTTTTGGCAGAGTCGCTTTCCTTTTCTGATCTTCCTGAGAAAGTGATTATAAGTGTTTACATCTTGCATTTCTCTTCTAAAGCAACCATATCAAATGAAACAAAATTTTATGCTGCTAAGTCATTTGGAAAATAAAGCTTTGATTTTTTTATTTGTCTTGAACAGAAAGCTGTAGAGGTCATGTGTATAGTACCAAAACGGTGTAACGACATGATGAATGTTGGCCGCCTGCAAGGATTTGATGTAAGTTGGCTGGAGTTCTGTTTAGAGATTTTGTCAGGTCCTCTAGAAATTAACCATTGGTATTGTGGGGAGAAATGTGTTCAGTGCTTCCTCATTATCTCGTTAGCTGGTGCAAAAAGCAGTAAATGAAAAATCAAGTCTTAGCCCTGCCAAGGACTTTCGCGTGGGAAACATTACCTGCTGTGTCAGTCACACTAGGTAAGCCCTTCTGCAAAATCAAGGAAGGGACAGTCTTACTATAGTCCCATTGTTGGCTAAAGGCTTGCAAAATAGTGAAATACTCAGTTACCAGCAGGTGAGCAGACCTGATGTCAATAGTGTAGACAAAGGAGGAGTCACTAAGGTCAATAATGTACTTGAGGCAACTGTAGCCCTCCTTGTTTTGCTAAGTCTAGAAGAGATGAAAATTGGCTACTGAAGCACGATGCATCAGCCAGGCCACAGTCATATGTTCTATTTGCAAAGCTCTTTATATCCTGTGATGCAGGCATGAACTTGTATTCTGCCCCTACTCAGCACCCTGGAAGCATATATGAGTAACTGTTGGAGTTATTTAGAACAGAGAAATGAAAGCCTTAGTGATCCAAGCCTCAAAGGGCAGTATGAATTGAAAAGGGTGGAGTGGATTTTTGGGGTTTGGTCTGGTTTTTTGGTTTGGTTTTCTTTCTTTTCTTTTTGAAGTTTGGTTTTTTGAGAAAGAGTACAATATCTTGTGTATAGGAGGAGAAGTGAATATATAATGGTCAATGACAGTTGGAAGGTGAGAAATACACAAAGCTATTTGTCATGAACATGTGCTCAAAAAGGTTAATTGGGGAAAGAAACAAACTTTATTAAATGTGTTTTTTCTTGCCTCTCTGTTTAGGGTAAAATTGTAGCCCAGGGTAAGCTCCTGCTCCAGGACACATTCTTGGTTACAGACCAGGATGCGGGACTTCTGCCACGCTGCAAGGAGAGACGGGTCTTCCTGTTTGAGCAGATTGTCATCTTCAGTGAGCTGCTAGATAAAAAGAAAGGTTTCTCCATGCCCGGATTCTTGTTTAAAAACAGTATCAAGGTAACTGTTGTGTGTGAGTCTTTCGTGTCTCCTGCACAAACTCTGCTAAGGTAACAGTTTCTCATTCTGTGGGCAGTCACTAAAGACATCTAGATGTACAATCACAGAGCACAATGAGATGTCAGTCATTTCCTGGAATTATTTCCTACCAAATTTGTTCTCTCTCCAATGTTAAGTGGAGATCTTTGGATCCCAGGACTCTGATGCCTCATGCATGAAGCATATCAAAGCAGGTGTTCTGGCACAGTGTTGGACAAGTATTCACAAAGTTTAGTTTTCAGCTCTGTGCTGTGTGTACACCACATTGCAAAGTCATTGCAAGTAGAGATAATAACTCCTTTTGTATCCTTTCTGATACCCAAATCTGTTGATAACATTTGTAAGTAGTACGACCTTCTTAGATATGTTGTCTCTTCCTCAAACAAGAAAAGTGTTTCCCCACTTGAAGCTTTTCGTGAAAAAACCTGATATTATTAGGGCTCAGCAGCTCTCATGAAGTGTTTTGGGTGGACCCTCCTTCCCTAAATGCTCCTTGGTGCTCTGCCTGCCACCTGAACCTGCTGTTTATAGTTCTGGCTGAGCAGCCGTGTCCAAGGCATTGCTATTTCTGCAGCTGAAGCCTTTGGTGGGGGACAGTGGTAGAGAGAGTTCCACAGCAGGTTTAACATTTTGACTAATCTGAAAGGAAAGTGAGGGATGGAGAACATTGGGCCATACTGACCTGCTGGAGATTGTACAGGCACAGTGTGTCAGTAAGCTGTACACTTATTCTTAGTTTACTGGAATTAAGTAACTTCATTTCGTGGCATTATTTTACTAAGGGAACGAGTGGTTATCATTTGAAGATCTGACTGAACTCCTAAGAAAAGCATAGTAAAAGTATGTTTCCCATAAAATACATGTTATTTTTTTTTCATGAAGGTGAGTTGCCTTTCCCTGGAGGAAAACGTGGACAGTGATCCATGTAAATTTGCACTAACATCAAGAACGGGCGATGTCACAGAGACCTTCATTTTGCATTCTGCCAGTCCGGGAGTCCGCCAGTTGTGGATCCATGAAATTAACCAAATTTTGGAAAACCAGCGCAACTTTTTAAATGGTAAATTATTTTCTTTTACTGAAAGTTCATAATTGGATGACTTTTCTCTCATCTCTTTTTTCTTGGCTTTGAAATGTTTTGCAAGTTGCCTTTTTCCTGAGCTAATACAGAACAGTTGGGGGATATGTGCCGCATTTCTGCTTCAGAACAGATGCTTGCATTTATTATAAGAGTGGTAGTCTGAATTTACATGGTGTTCTCTTGGTGAAATTTTCCAAATGTTTTGTAGGAGTGAATCAAGATAGGTGCCATCCGTTGAGAGCTTGTGTACCCTTTTAAGCAACTGCAAGCCTTTAAAGGCTAAACCCAAGTGGAATTTTAAGCATCTATTCAGAAGATGTTTTCCTTCTACTGTTTTGGTGGCCATTGTTGTTGCATTTTACTGTGGCAACAACATTCAGATTCTGCAGGAGAAAAGTAGAAGGTGGTGTTGTCTGCTGTGACACGAGAAGGTCCATGCTCTGTTTTTATATCTACTGAGTATTGTCCCAACCTAGATTTTTTTAAACTATTGTAATGAGTAACAACAAGCAGAGAATGTGGAATCGCACCTGTTTTTTCCCAGCTTGGCTGCTGACTGGCAGTGTGATCCTAGAGGAAAACAGTTCTTCTTAGTTTCAGATTTTTAATCTTTAATATAGGTAGCTAACAGCAGGTCATGAAGGTTAGATACAGAAATGTGACTTCAAGTCTGTGGCATTTTCCCACTGCTAAGGAAGTTTATTCAAAAGGCACTCCCCTTTTTGCCAGTAGACGTGTCTGTTTTAAACTGTTCCTGTTCCCTTTCCTGCCCCCTTTCCCCTGCCTGCCTCCCCCCTCACCCCCACTGCAGCCTTGACGTCCCCGATCGAGTACCAGAGGAACCACAGCAGTGGTGGCGGCGGCAGCGGGAGCAGCAGCGCTAACAGCGGCGGCCCCAGCAGCTGTACTGGCATCCCCAGCTCCAGCCGTAGCCGGCCATCCCGGATCCCCCAGCCTGTCAGACACCATTCCCCAGTCCTGGTCTCCTCTGCAGCCTCGGCCCAAGCAGAGGCAGACAAGATGTCAGGTATGTCCATTCACAATCACTCCCTGCCACACTACAACACCTCCTTAGAAACTGGCCTGAGCCAGCCAGACAGGCACCCTCCCAGTGCAGAGCCGGATGGTCCTCAGAGAGAAGCTGAACACATTCCTAGGATGAAACTTACTGAAAGTCCCAGGAAGACAGCAGGAAGCATTTCTGGCTCAGCTGATGGAGCCCAGAAAGACTCACGTGGAATCTCAGAGGACAGTCGAACGAGAAACAGCATAGGATCATTGACGCTTGGGAAGCCAAGGCCAGGAGCCATCTCTCCATTGAACTCTCCTCTGTCCACGACTTTCCCTTCTCCTTTTGGCAAGGAAACCTTTCCACCCAGCAGCCCCCTGCAGAAGGGCTCCTTTTGGAGCTCCATCCCAGCATCCCCTGCCAGCCGCCCTGGCTCCTTCACTTTCCCTGGGGACAATGACTCCCTCCAGCGGCAGGTCCACCGCCACTCTTCACACAGCAAGGACACAGACCGCATGAGCACATGCTCCTCGACCAGCGAGCAGTCAGTTCACTCCACCCAGAGTAACGGGGTAAGAGCGGAGCACCTCTGTCCTGCCAGCTCTTCTAAAACCTTCCATGCTCCCTTTCCGTGCGTTGCCGTCATTCTCCGTACTAACTTCTGGCTCTCCGGTGCTGTACTGCTCTGAAATAATCAACTGTTCCAGTATCTTCTGCGCACTAAAAAACCAACAGTGTCTACCTGTGTGTGTGTATACATGCAAACGTGGCTATGTATACAGACACAAAAGCAACTGCTAACATTAGATCTGATTTCTGCCTCTGCTGAAAGCATAGATCACTAGGCTGATACCTACTAACTTGCTGTCCTTGCTTTTTTCGTCTCTAATTTGAAGGCACGTAATTAACATGCTGAAGCGTGGCAGCCAGAGCACCTTGGGATATGCATTGTGCCAGCACTTAAATCTGACTTCAGGATTTTGGCAGATTGCCTTGGGGCTTTTTTCCCTTTCACGCACAAATTTGCCACCATTGTCCTGTTGAGTTTTAACTTCGTGGAGACATCTACGTTCCCTGGGCTGCTTGATTTTTATTTTTTTATTAATTTATTTTTCCCCCCTCTCCTTTAGCCTAAGTTGTTGTACATCAATCTCTTTTTAAATTCTGTGTTTGATCAAGGAAGCTTTCTGCAATCTACTCAAAATAGGCCAACAAAACCTAGTGACAATAATCCTACTTCTACTACAACCAAAACAATTACCTGCTCCATTTGTCTTTTTTCCTTTGTAAGAAGAACTGGTTTCATGTTTCTGGAGATTCAGCCTCTTAATGTGCACTTGGTGTGTTTGTGCAGAAATCTGGGCTATCAACAGAATCTACGTTATCTCTAATAACATCCACCAGGAAAGCAACAGCAATCACGGGGCCACGTGCAAATATAAAGCAAAAAATGTTAAGGCATTTGCCAGGGATGTGGTAGGCAGGTTATGGTGCCTTTCTTTTTAAACTCACATTTGATTTTTCTCTCACTAAGCATTGTGTTCATGAATGTTTGTTTTTCCACTCTCTCACAAAACATATGCAATACCAGTTTTGCAAATCACCTAACTTGCTGGACCTTTTTTAAATGCATGCATTTCTTTATAGAAATGTTTAACACACAAAGCTTTCTTGACTTCTTTGTTCTTACACTTTCTTTTATAATAGCTTCAGAAGAAAATAAATTATGCTTTGCATGTTTTGTATTTTTATCCTGATCCTCCTTCAGCTTTTTATTTGGTTTAGCTCTGTCTTGTGTTTATCTTCAGTCTAGCAAAATGTGATGTGATATAATATAATGCAAAATCTGGGGTAATTTGAGTATTTTGCATTTCCATAGTGTGTGTATCAGTATGGTGGTACTTGCATAATACGTATTCAGGTTGTTGCATTAAAAAAAGAGAAAGGGAAAGATGGGATGGCACTGAGTTTTCAAAACATTTGGATTTTGATACTATCTCAGCAAAGACACCATTGCTTTTTTTATCTCACTGTGAAACGTAATATTGGAATGCATGCCTTCTGCTTCACAGCTATATGTTTACAGCTATATAACTCTTTTGTTTGGTAATTGAGATTGGCCATAAGTCCTAGACCATAATTTCTAGACCAAGTAGCAGGATTTCACACCACATTGAACAAGTTGGAGAAAATGGGTTGTGAAGGTTTATTTTAATTTAACCACTTGTGTATGTATATTCACATGCACATATGGCTATGGTCAATTACTTAAGGAAAAATTACATCTAAGAAGAAAAAGGAGTAAGTTTTGCTAGTTGAGGAATATGGGAGGAATTTTTTTATATTTTGTTTGTAGATCCTCCTTTAATCCCATAGTTGAGGTCAGTGATGACCAGAAGTACTTTGAGCAAGAAAACATCACTGTGCAAGAAAAATTACTTCCTTGGAAGGCAAAAGGAAAGGCTATCTTTCCATGGTGAGAATGAATTCTGGTATAAACACATTCTCAAGAACATTTATCACTTGGTAGTTACCAGACAATTGTTTATTTAACAGATTTAACAGTCCCAGTTGAACCTAAGAAATATTCCGAGTTTATTATGATCCTTCAAGACTTAAATGTCAGAAGGAAATGTTATGTTATGTTATAGAAAGGTCAGTCTTGCAGTTACACAGATTCTGCTGCATGCTAAGAAACAATATGTTCAGGAATAGTGTGTGGGGCAAGGTTTGAGGCTTAGGTTGATATTGCAACTTCCCTTCATCTTCCCTTATAAGTCTTAAAAGGAGGAGTTAACAAAAGCTGCTTTTTCTGAATAGAGTTGTTTTTCATCTAGGTAAAAGAATGTAGCAAGTTGTCATCCTAATTTAAATAATGACTGAAAATGAGACTTAATTTCTTTGGTTCAGATGTTCCCAGTTTGCCTGACTCATAGAATGGACTTAAAAATACAAAAGGCCATGCAGGCCATCCTCTAAACTAGAAGAAATGAGTTCTCCCACTGGAAATAACAGCATCTGAAATTAATTTAAATATCCTTTAGTAGAGTTACAATCCACAATGAGCTCTTTCTCATGGAACATATGCTTCATCATTCTAATATGGCAAAAAGATTTGAGTCACTCAGTTGAATATAACAGTCCAGCTAGAATAAAATGTACAGAGTCACTGGCACTCCAAGCATCAGGTGTTAAACATGCTATGAATTAGTAATCTGAGACTGTTCCATTCAAAATGTCTTGGTTTCTCAGCCAGAGTCCTCAGGGAAGCACAGGCACAGAGAGGTGGAGTGAGTTGTTTAAGGCCTTTAGCAGATTGCAAGAGAACACACTGTTCAGGGCTCCCAGTGCACCATGCTGTCAACTGACCCCACTGCATCTCCTCAATGTTTGAGAAATATTTGACAGTTTCAGGAAAAAAAAAATGATGCTGATTTTTGGCATTCAAAAATCCACAATCCTGTGTGCCAAGCTTTCCACTGGCTGCTAGCAAATGAGTGGTACTAATGTGGTTCTGCTCTATAAGCAATAGGAGTACCTAGGACATGGTACTCATTTCCTTCTTCAGTTCAGCTTCCACTGAGCCATAGTGAGCCCTCACTGGCACTGAGTGACCTGAAACAGTTTGAAATAAGAACAGAGACAAAAGACAGGCATACACACACACTCTTCATGCCACATCATTCATAGGCCATGCACCTTGTTTTTAACTTGTTTCAAGAAAGAAATAATTACTGAGGTTGTATAATCTGATAATAGTTTTCACACTTCCATTTATTAGACATCATATAAGGAATAGATACGCATGGGCAAAGTAAGTCTAGTAGGTTCATGGTCAGGAGAAGGTTTTTTGTTCTGAAAGTAATATGATTTTGAATGTACACCTTCTCAGCATAATTCACTTTCCACAAATGCTTGCTGGGCAAGTGAACAAAATCATGACCAGTAGTTGAGAGTGTATGATAAACAGGTAACAACACGCAGCTATCTTAGTCACTCATCAATTAGAAGGGATTCTTACAGTTAGTGGGTCTGTTTTGACCATCAAATTAAGAATTTCTTATTTCAGTAATTTACTTCATCCTCTGCATTTAAAGGAATAAATCTGATCGTACAGATGCAGCCAGAGACAAGTCTTGTGTTTTTGGGAGATGTTGTCAAAACCCTGTTTTGCTCTTTTGTAGCTTGTCATGTTTTGTGTGCAGAAGGCTGGTGTCTGAGATCTAACAAATAGTGCTAGGAAAGATTACATGTATTTTTCATTGTTGGAGTTTCCAGTGATTATGAGCTAATGACTAGGATTTTGAAACTGAACTTTACAAGACTGTGAAAAACTGTCTTACATGCTTGTACTGTAGTTTTGATGCCTGATGAAGATGCAAGGTTCGGTGTCTGAGTGTGAAAGGAAGACTCATTGAGATTCATGAATAAACTGACTCCTGGTTAAAGGAAATTATAGTGAGTAACTGTAGTGGGAATAAATTTGTGCATCAGCAGTACCTGAAGATGTTCAAATATCAGACTAATGCACAAGATAAACAGGCACAGGCAGCTTTAAAAGAGAAAACATTGCCTTTTTTTTTTTGACTACAGTTTAAACCAAGTGGATTAGGTAGCTAATGTGGCAGGCCAAGAGCAGGCTGTCTTCTTCATGAGTTTTAAACTTGGTTCTCTTTTTTTCCCCTGCTCTCTCTGCTTCTGATTGACGCTTGCAGAGTGAAAGTAGCAGCAGTAGCAATATCTCCACCATGCTGGTGACACACGATTACACGGCAGTGAAGGAGGATGAGATAAATGTCTACCAAGGAGAGGTCGTGCAGATTCTAGCCAGCAACCAACAGAACATGTTTTTGGTGTTCAGAGCCGCCACCGATCAGTGCCCCGCAGCCGAGGGCTGGATTCCCGGCTATGTCTTGGGGCATACCAGTGCAATCATCATCGACAACCCTGATGGAACCATCAAGTGAGTGCCTGGGTGTGCATAGAAGGGGAGGAAGAAAGAAAACTTCCACTTTAGAGAAGGCTTTGAACCTCTAAGGCCAAAAGTTGATGTGATCATGGAGAAATAAATGAACAACAAGTATAACAAGTATAACTGGAGAGGTCCCTTAGCAAACATCAAAATACAAGCTAGTAAAAAAGATCCCAGAAGCACATATTCTTTATTAAAAAGCTGCAATAGCCTAATCTTCTGGGAAAAGAATGCCTTATCTAAGAGCAGAAATAATTTAACTGGGGTATTTAATAGTATGAGTTTCTAGTCTAGACACCTTTGTCTAGGAAAACAGGGAATGTTTGTTCAAATAAAACAAGATTTCATAGTTCCTAGATATCTGCTTTAAGCCACAAACCTATTGAAAATAACTGTATGCTAGAAACAACTCCCTCCTGTCTCAATGGAAAAAATTGTATCAAAGTTTGAATTTTGTGTAAAGCTTTTGTAAGGCTGCCTTTGGTATGGGTTTCATACTGGGTGTTGCTCAGTTTGATTGACAGTTTGCATTTTCATTTAGAATGTTTACAGTTTGAGCAATGATTTCAAGGAATACTGAGCTTCAGACTACATTACTAGCTTGTTCACAGTTTTAGCCAAGGATGGCATACCTCATGGAATACTTTATGTATTTCATTTTACTATACTGTAATACATAGAAATAACATTTTGACATACTTTTCCAATGCCACATGAAACTAGATAGTATATAGGACATAACAGGAAGTTGCAAAGAACTGCTCAGAGTTTCATGTTCTGTGTTCAGGAAGTCAACGTCTTGGCACACAGCACTCCGATTAAGGAAGAAATCTGAGAAAAAAGATAAAGACGGCAAAAGGGAAGGCAAGCTAGAAAATGGTTATCGCAAATCCCGAGAAGGACTTGCCAACAAGGTTTCTGTAAAAGTAAGTGTCCAAAGAAAAGCAGTTTCCAAAAGAAGTTGGGTTGGGATTTCTTTAAAAGTAGCTTCTGTCAGAACTTCACAGGAAGGAATGAGAGGCAGCAGTGACTTTAGTGGGCAGTTTTTGCCAGATCTGAAAACAGGAAGTTATAGCCTTCAAACCTGAAAGCATCATACAAAACAAAAAGATACTGCTAATAGAATAGAGTGGTGCAGAAATTGTGGTATTCAGATGTTTCTTGGGTTTTCTAGGTACAGCTAACTTTGATCAATCTCTCTGCTTGGTTTTCTACCATTCTTTAAGTTATTATAATATTATCAGGACATTAATTGTTTATTTTTCCTTTCCAGCTTCTCAATCCAAATTACATTTATGATGGTAAGTTGCTTTAATTTTTAAAAGTTTCAGTCAATAAATTTGATTAAAACAGTATTTGCTTGATATGAATTATGTCAGGAACTGAGTGCTTTTTACAAAAAATATATATATGCTCTTTTTGATAAGGTAGAATGAAATGCGTCATGTTTCTTTTTTAAGATGTGAGAAACGCTTTTTTGTTCACAAGTCCAAAACAACATAAAGCACAAGGACCATATGATGTGTTTTATATGGAAGTGGGGCCTTGCTGAATTTGCAAAGTAGCAATGCCAGGAGTTGGAACTGCTTTATCTTCAATCTTGCATCCTAGAGAACATTCAGAACCTCTGCAGTGCAGAGGCAGATCAGGACAACGATATTGACCCATTTGGGTCAGAGTCACACTGAGGTTTTAGCTTAATAGACAGAAACCAACTTTTTGAATTTCACCTGTGGAAAAGGGAAAGCACTACGGTGCTACAGTGGGTGAAGTGTTTTTTGTTCTCTTTTTGCAAACTTGGCTGGATATAAAGATAGCCTAGCTGAGCATATCCTTAAATACTTTTCAGTGTAGACTTTCCTCACTTACCATAAACTGGGTGTTTGGTTCACCATGGTAGGCTTCAGGGTTATCTGTGGCACAGCAGTAGTGTTGTGTCCAAGTTCATGTAGAGAAAAAATCACCAGCTCTGTAGAGCCCCAGCAAGGGGGTTAACCATGCATGTTAACCATCCCCTGTTCCAAGGGCAGGGGATATATACACCTTGGGAATCTAAAGTACTACTTTGTCTAATAGAAAACAGTGCAAGGAATAGAAATTAAATGTGTTTGCTTCAGTTTACCTAATGCCATTAATTCTCTTTTTCCAGTTCCCCCAGAGTTTATAATTCCATTGGGTGAGGTAACATGTGAGACAGGAGAGACCATCGTGCTTAGGTGTAAAGTCTGTGGTCGCCCCAAGGCTTCAGTTACTTGGAAAGGTCCTGATCATAATACACTGAGCAATGACGGTCATCACAGCATTTCCTACAGGTAATTTGTGTCATGTTCTACAGGAACTGCTGAAACTCTTGTATTTTTAATTTGCACCCCTGGGGCAGGACAGTGTTTGGCTTTGAGGCATGAGGATAGGGTAGCTCTCAGACAGAAATATGTCACCACAGAGATTTTCCAGAAATGTTGTGTAAATTCTGTATGTGGCTAGGGTAACAAAATGTTGTCATAATTTGATTTTTTAAAACAAAATAAAATTAATCTGCTCTTTTTGATTAGCTATTGCAGAAGCCATTGTGGTTCTGTCACACTGACCTGGTTCTTGAAACAGACCAGTTGTGATATGCCAGTGCTGTGACAGATCCTACTAGTCCTTTTTCTTCATTAGTGTCTTTCAGATCACACTACAATGTTTTGCAATGAAGTCTCTGCTTCCTACTGATGTGACAGCATCACTCTTCATTGTTGAAGTGTGGATATTAATTTTGTCTGGTTTTAGCTTTGCTATGATAAAGCATAACAGAATAACTGGTAACTCAAACACCAGCAGAAATTTTTCAGGAGAAATTGTTCTTTTGGAATGGGAAGCTGAAGGTTAAAAAAGATTTTTTTTCTGAAAAAGCATCTTTTGTATACAGAAAATATGAGTAACTTCAGTGTGAAGAAATTTCTTATTTATGAATTATACTCTTAATTCAGAATAAAGGGCTCTTTTGTGAAAACTTGATGGCATGTTATCCTGTTCTTTACTTCCTGCTCCTCCTACTTTTTCTTTTCATTGGGTTTTTTGTTTGTTTTTAATGGGAAGACAAAGGCAGTGTGGCAGCTTTACTGCTGCATCCAGGGCTATTGTGAGATGTGTAAGAGTTAAATTTGCTAGGTTTAATTCACTGTTACTCATTACAGAATTATATCCAGTAAATCATGTTGGCTGTGGCTGACAGATTTTTAGAAATAATCCTGAAATGTTCTTAGAGCTGGGGAAGGATCTCATCTTCCTATGTTCCTAAAATTTAACTTCTGTTTTTCCTCCTGAAATTTCATGGTGAAGACCATTGCAAATAGGTTTTGGGTCAGTCAGTAAAATGACTTGTAGCAGCTGAGATGAATCCAAAGGAAAGCAATAAGTATGATAGAAGATCTTGAAAATATGCATTATTGTGAAAAAACAACACAATGTTAGGATTGGTTTGAGCCTAGAGGTAAAAAGTGTAGGGAGGACTTGCCAGGTATTCACATTTGTAAGAGACTTGCAAATTAAATTTTCTGTTGTTCGTGTCCATGGCAGATAGTCAGAAGAGTACTAGAAATTTATTGTGCAGAGGAAAATTTAAGCAGACATTTTAAAGACAAACCATCAAACAAAAAGGGTGGTTGAACAGTGAGAAAGACTCTGCAGGCTCTTCCTTAATCTTTCTGTTCTGATATTACCTAGCTTAATGCTGTTGCTGCCCTGGAGCAGAGAGTAAACTTAAGTCCTTTCTAGTTTCCTTCCATCCTCATTCTACCAGATTCTGAGGTCTCCAGAGTTATGGTGAAGTGTGCCTTTTGTGTTGAAGGGCAGGCACTCTCTTACAAGGGGTAAATGCTCTGAAAGCACAAGTGATTGATCAGCTGACACTTCCTGGGAGTCACAGATGGAAACAAACCTTTCAGAAAGAACAAGGAATGGATATTTGTCTCAATATGCCTTCTGAAAACTTGAAGTAGGTAAAGGAAGCAGGAAGAAACAGGGGAAGCATTTGATTTTTCCGACAGTAGAGCCCGAGACACGGTGAGACAGTGTCAGCCAGGATGTTTTTCTAGTAATCTGTGGAGCTTCCCAAGATACAAAGTGCTCAGGTTCTGGTGTACCTTCTGATACGACAGGGCAGGGTTAATAATGTTCATCCAGAGAGAGATAAGGGCTGGAGAATGAGAAGTATAAACAATATCAACCTAACTCTGCCTGATTTTCATAGCTTAAGGTCTTTGAAGTTCCTGTAAAGTTAACAGCTGCCGTTGTGTTTCGCAGTGACCTGGGAGAGGCGTCACTGAAGATCGTTGGCGTCACTGCGGAAGACGATGGTATCTACACGTGCATAGCTGCAAACGACATGGGTTCGGTTTCATCCTCCGCCAGTCTACGCGTTTTAGGTAGGCCTGTCTCTGCCTTCTCCTAAAGCCTGCCTACAGGCCAAGTGCCTGGTACCCATACAACAGTACAAAGAAAAGCTCAGCTCCTGGGCACCGCTTTGTTAAAGGAGTATTGATAACGAGCCTTTTTACCTGTAATATGCTGCCTGTTTTAGCAAGAATAGACAGTTTTAGGATGTAACTGATCAGAGGTTCACACATTCCACAGTACTGTCAACATGCATTCATTTTGCCAGTACTAGTTGAAACACACTGATAAAATCATATTTTATCATCAGTATTCTTAGTTTAGTCTCAATGAATGTTACTATGCTAACATAATTTCTAAAGTGTACAGATAAGAAAAGAGTAGCATTACCTTGTTATTTATTTTTTTCCTTTGCTTGAATTGTAAAGCCACAATGTTTAGGAGAACATACAACTGGTTCTTGTCTTTGTGTCATTGATCTGCAGTTAAACTATTTCAGTACCTGAAGCAAGGCAATGTTTGTGAGGAATGAAAAGGAAATGTGCAAAGATGAAATAATGCCTGTGTTCTGGGGGCAGACAGCAAAGGGGAAAAAAGATTTTTACTTGATGTGTGTGATGACATAGTGATAAGTTTTGGTGTGTGTTCATACATTCACTTATCCTTATCCTAAGTGTTCATAATTTTCCATTTTTAGAAATAGGGAAAATACAGACTATCAGGATCACAGATTTTCTTACAAGGCCATTCATAACAATTGATGCCATCTGGGTCCTTTAGTCCCATATATTTTTTCATTGATGGGAATTAATTAATAGATTTTAGCACAATGGCTCTGTCTCAAACTGACTCACATAAAAACCCCAAGACATGAAGTGTCTCAGCTGATATGGGGACTTCTACAGTTGTCCCAAACATCTTCAAAATACAGTCTTCCCCTTTTCTCGCAGAGCTTTGCTATTTTCCTGGAATTTTAAACCAGGCTATGAAAGATGTGTCCCTTCTAAATCTCATCTGAAATTTTTGGGTATTTATATTCAGTGGTGCCACTTTGAGCTCCACCTATTGGTAGCCACAGTAAGTGCCGTACTGACAAGATACTGAGGTGGTGATTATTTCAGGGACTTCCTGCTCACTGACCCAAGACAGACAGTAGCTAAGCCTTTGGATGATGAGTGTGTTGCAATACATGAAAGAGGCTGAAGGGGAAAATTTGGTCTTTATACTAGTGTTTCCTGAAAAATAAGAGTTGCTCTCTATAAAGTAGCTGCTACATTTCCTGGCCAATTTTTTTTCCAGTGGCAGGTGCATTATGGATTATGAGATATAATTAAGATGTCTTTTCTTTTTAATGTTTCCCTCAGCTTGCTAAGGTTATTTATTCCTGTACAGACAGTTTCCACTGTAATCTGAATTGTTTCTACTGTAGAATTTTCTCTACTGCATTAGCTGGGCTGCCCTCGTGTATAATCCAGTTTGTCCTGCTGCCACCCTGTGTGTCATATGGGGATTAATGAAGTGAGGTGATTCCCCTCATAAACAAGGGGTCTGAGTATGTTAAATCCTGGACATACTGTCATTCTCTTTTCTGTTTGTTTGTTTAGGTCCTGGAAGTGATGGGATCATGGTAATCTGGAAAGACAACTTTGATTCCCACTATAGTGAAGTGGCTGAGCTTGGCAGGTGTGTTCTATATGCTAATTTCCAAAGCTGTCTCTGTTAAAATATTGACTTCTCTTTTGAAAATTAAATTCTCCTTGATAAATACTTTAGGTATGAGTCTAAAAGGCCAGAATTTTGTTGGATTAAATAGAAATGAGGAAGCAAAAATTCTACCAGCACTAGATGGCACTGCATAAACAGAATGCAATTAGGCTGAAGTGGTATCACAGAATGAAGGGATTTATTTTTATTAAACATGGCTTACAGTGACTGACACTGCTTCTATAGTGACGTTGTCCTAAACCACTTTATTTAGGGAATGAAAACTACAGACAGAAGAAGTCTGAAAATGGGCAAAATAATGTAGATTATAGAGTTGTCCAACTAAATGATGACTTTTGAAAGCTGGTTATTACTCTGACAAGTTGTCTGCAAGTGTGACAACTATGCCAACTAAACTCATAACTGATCTCTGTCAAGTTTCTACAGGCACAATTTGTAGTAGATGCATGCACTGAAATGTCTCATGCCCAGAACCTTCTCTGTAAGGGTAACTTATTAGAGAGCTAAAATTAGATATCTTGGAGTATATCTTTCTAGTAAAAGTATGTCCTTGTTGCATCTCTTGGTCAATTCTTTCCTTTCACTGTTGTGTTCCAGGGGCAGATTTTCTGTCGTTAAGAAGTGTGACCAGAAGGGAACCAAGCGAGCAGTAGCCACTAAGTTTGTGAATAAGAAGTTGATGAAGCGAGACCAGGTTACCCATGAACTTGGAGTCATGCAGAATCTCCAGCATCCCCAGCTCATTGGCCTTCTTGATACCTTTGAGACCTCCACCAACTATATACTAGTGTTAGAAATGTGTGTGGACTCTTAATTATCTGTAAAATGCTATTTGACAGCTGACTTTCTGGGTGGGGCACTTATGGTAGTTTATGAATAAGGTGCTCTAAAATTTCATAGCGGTTTGAAAGCACCTAAGTAAAATACTGCAGCTGTCTAATGCTGTTACTAAAATGTTGAGTTTAATACTCAGAAAGGAGCAAATAGAGATGTTAAATTGACATGTGGATGATTATCTTAGTCTGAAGGTTGAACAGTATTTTTGTATCAAATGGCTGCAAAAGTGAATTACGAATGTTGTGATCTGGTAGCTTGATGTGAAATCTCCTCTTCATACCCTAGTCCTCTGTCTTGTGAGCTCTGCAGGCTACAGTTACTGCTGTAGTCTGTAGCCTCATAGGTTTTTTCCAGTTCTGATGTATGGATTAATCCAAAATACCACCTTTGTAATTCTAACAGGGCTGACCAGGGTCGCCTTCTAGACTACGTCGTGCGATGGGGAAACCTCACAGAAGGGAAGATCAGACTCTACCTGGGAGAGATTCTGGAAGCTGTGCAGTATCTTCATAACTGCAGAATAGTACATTTGGACCTAAAGGTGAGGTTTTAATGGGATTCTGGGCAGTGTGCATCATTCCAGGCATAAAAATCTTCTTCTAGAAAATTTGCAGCTGAGAACATAGAACTGTGAAATGCTTTGAGAGTCATGAAGGATATGGCTTGGGGCTCCATTCCCAAATGCTTTAGATCACTCATAGCCAGCAAAGCAGAAACTTTCAATTCCCTATGCTTTCTCCTTACAGCTTGCTTGCCCTGTGTGGCACTTTGTGCTGGAAATGCTAATAGGAAGTTTTGCTTCATTATTTGTTTATTTACTTACTTACTTTCTGGTAAACTTGCAGAAAAAATCTGTTTCTTTCTCAAGAAGCATAGAGTTTATTGTGAAAGAGACTGCTTTTCCTCTTTTGCAGCAAAAAATGTTTCTCATCTTTGCACTTTGAGGGCTGTGATATCTACATGAATGGTGCCTCTTTGGGTGTTCGTTTTTCCCTTTGTGTCTTACTTGAGCTACAAGGGTTTGATGAATTCTGGTAAAAAAAACTATGTAAGAAGGTCTTAATGTAAATATTAATTAAAAGCTTACTCTTTGCACTTTTTTTTTTCACCTGTATATGAATAATAATTTTAGCATTGACAAGTCATCTTCGTAGGCAGGGTCTCTTTAGCCAAATGGGGTCACAGTGAGAAAAGGCAAAAAGCCTGAGTTTCATCCCTCCATGTACTTCTGTTTTCCAAACAGAACCAGTTGGGGTCTTCATGCCATTAATTTTTTTCTAGTGTGCTATACAGAGTTCACCAGTACTTTTTCTGGTCTCACATACAGATGAACTAATTAAAAATTAGTTGTAGGTAAGTTGCTTTGTACTTTGTACTTACTTTGTACTTTGTACTTCGTACTTACTTTGCAGAGATTACAGCTACAGCAGCAGTAGCTTTAGAAATAAAACTGTAGAAATAATTCCACTTTCAGCTCACCAATAATGGGGCAGTTCTCTTGAAGTCATGTGCATCCAACAGGATTTTCTGCTGCCATAGTCTCCTAACTAGGGCTTGTCTTCCATCTCTACAGCTGCATTACATGAAAGAGTTGCCAAATAAGGCTGGATTCTGTTGAAAGCCTCATGCAAATATCTACAAAGTCTTCCAGTCTTTAAATGCAAGTGTTTTGTCTCTGTTGTAAAACAAATGGAACAGTTGCTTTATTCACCCTCTATTTGTAATTGCTGTTCCTTAAGCTTAAGTTTTGAAACACAGTTCCTCTGAAGCTTTGCAAGGTGCTGTCATGAACAACTGAAGTATTAACTGGCAGAACTATATTTCCTGCAAAAAATATAGTTCCAGCAGCTAAAGCACATTCATTGCATGTTGCAATAGGCAAGAACCCACCAGCTGGTTGGTCTGGGGAAGCCTTTTTAAGACTGCCTCAGAGCTTTGCAGAGCCGGCCTTCTGCAGTCATCCTTACAGAGTGCAGCTACTTATGTTCTAGAGCTGACCACACTGGTTGGGAAGCAGTTAAGTTGAAGCATTAAATGTGTATTAGACTGACTTGAAAAGAGACATTTTAACTTTTTCTTTTTATGTTTTCTAGCCTGAAAATATTTTGGTGGACCAGAGTTCCACTAAGCCAACAATAAAACTGGCTGACTTTGGAGATGCAGTCCAGCTCAATACCACGTATTATATCCACCAGTTACTTGGAAACCCAGAGTTTGCAGCTCCTGAAATTATTCTTGGAAATCCTGTTTCACTCACTTCAGATGTTTGGAGCATTGGAGTGCTCACTTATGTCCTTCTTAGTGGCGTCTCTCCTTTCCTGGATGAAAGTGTAGAGGAAACTTGCCTGAATATTTGCCGCTTAGACTTTAGTTTCCCAGATGACTACTTCAAAGGAGTTAGCCAGAAGGCCAAAGATTTTGTATGCTTCCTACTTCAGGATGACCCAGCTAAGCGTCCCTCGGCTGCACTGGCCCTCCAGGAGCAATGGCTGCAGCTGGGGAATAGCAAAAGTGATGACAGCATTGATATATCCAGACTGACTTCGTTCATTGAGCGGCGAAAACACCAGAATGATGTTCGACCCATCCGTAGCATTAAAAACTTCTTACAGAGCAGGCTCTTGCCAAGAGTTTGACCTTGCTTGAAGTTCTCTCTCATTCTCTTTCACCTGCCAATCAATCAGACTGGAGATGGACTCCTCCTGCCAATCAATCAGACTGGAGATAGACTCCTTCTGCCAATCAGCTGTTGACTTGAATTTTGAGGAAAGCAAACCCCAAGCCAACCAGCTGCTAGTGAATGTTCGTGTGCAAATGCATTCCACAGGGACCCACGCAGGGCGGCGCGGGGGACTGGAGATGCAGACTTCACGGGGGTGGAGGACAATAGCACTGTACTCAGCAAAAAGCAGTCACAAGCGATACAGCAACAGTATTTTATTCAGGTTTCTGCAAAAAATAAAAATAGTTTTTTTAATAAACGAGTTGAATTTTGCAAGTGAACTTAGCTACCGTTTTCAAGATTTATTCAAGGAAGAAATGCCTATGTTTAAAGCACTGGTGTTAAACAAAAATCAGATCATGCCTGGAGAAGACTCACCAAAATGGCTGCCCATTGGTATGGCCTCCATTTATAACATCTGATTTTCACTTGGTCCTAGAGCTTTCCAGTTGCCTCGCCTGTATGTATCTCACGTAGCAGTGCACTGAGATCAGACTCTGCTTTTAAGTGCATCCAACCTCAAAAAGATTTTGCATACAAATAGAATGAATTGTTTTGCTCTGATAAAATGTAGGCCTTACTTGTATATAGACTGTTACCTGCCTTCGGTCTGTAATTTTTTTCCCCCTCCTCTTATCCTTTTTCCCCTCTCCTTCCTAAATGGTGGTATACCACTGTGCGGGTCTTCAGTTTGGGTCAGTAATCACTGTCCCCCTAGAAAAGAACTTTGGGTTGGTGCCCAGCTTGCTGACCCAATTGTCAAGCAGTATACAGCAGGATGAAATACTGTAAATGCACTCATTTGGGATTTTGTTTTCTTTCATATCATGTGCAATGTTGTGGCTTTAACATTTTATGCAACTATTTATGAGGACCTCTGTTGTAACTGTAATAAATATATAGAAAAAGCACATACTTAGTACAGTGAGCTTTATGGTTTTGTTTGTGTGACTGGGGGTTCTGGGTGGGCATGGGTGGGTGTGTTGTACCACACTGTCATTATTAGTTTAAGTTGAGGGTAAGCATAGAATTTAGTCAAGACTAGTCAGTTTTAAGGATTGTTAAAAAGAAAAAAATTGAAGAGAGAGAGAGATTCGTATCCCAAATGTCAAGCTGGTTAAGAAGTAGAGTAACACTTTTTAAAATTTATTATTATATTTAAAATGCCAAAGTCTGACTTTCCCCAAATCAGTCTCAAACACTTAACTACTTTTTAGAATTTTGAAATCCGTTTTTTTACTTCTTTCTGTGAAATGAACAAATTAATCTTGTGGTCTTTGGTGAAAAATACATTCGGAAAGTAGCAGCCAGATGAGGAGAATCGGACATGTAATGTAATTGTCTTAGTAACTGTTTTTAAAGTTGAAGTAATATTAGTGTGAGATATTTAAAAAGACAGAGATGGTTTTCTGTGCATCACTGAGTTCATGTGGGTGTGTCGTCATCCATGTTTGCGTGAAATGACATGTTTAAGGAATCCAAGCCGACATCCCACGAAAGTTAGATATATGGGTGTTAAGCCATAACTAGCTTGGGTTAGTTTTGAGCTTTGTGGCTTCCACTGTATCCTATTTATTCTCTTTTTTTTCTTCTTTTTTTTTTTGTTTTTTGTTTTTTGGGTTTTTTGTAAAGTTGTACAGAAACTTTTTAAAAGAAAACAACTGACTTCAAAACTGGATATGTATTCATACCAACCTCATATCATTATGTTTGTGTATTATTTTCCTTTATTGTTTTAGTTAAATTTTTTGCTTTATTTTGCATGTATATTTCTTTGTACAGTGATGTTACATGTTTACACAGTATGACATGATGTAAATATTTTATTTTGCCATCAGTTATTTTGAAAAAAATTAAACATATTTGACATAATTGTCTGATCTCTTGCTTTAAGGAGTTTAACAGTTTAGGCTTGGCTATATTTTAATTTGGCTCTGTATTTAAAAAAAAAAGTATGTTACTTTATTGCTATAAAATTCATTTTAAATTGCAATGATGTATCTTTCCTTCATGCCTTACAAAATATTTGCCTTTGCTCCAAGTGTTGAGTGCTTTGTAGTGTCATGAATGCTTTTATATAAAACATGCATAATTCTCTAACTGTGGAAATGTATTATGGTCTTTATTAGCTAGTAAATTTTGACCAGTAGAGTTTTCTACCAGATGTTCCCAGTTAAAGATGAAAGGATCATATTTCAGTTTAGTGTTAAGCCAGGGAACGGATTTCCCACAACTTCTAGGCATTCCAGGTTCATTATGAAGAAAAGTTACTTTCAAGCATAAAGATTTGGGATTTGCAACTAAACTCATAAAGCAGAAAATTTTCTCATTGTGTATATTTATCCTCCTCCCTCTTCTGCTATCAGTAACCATTTAGAATTTAAAATTAAGTGAAAGGTCAGGGAACAATACAGAATATTTATGTTTGTTGCTGCGCTGTATACAGGATTGTTATTTTTTCCCCTGCTCTTTTCCACTATTCTGTCAGGTGATAAAACAGTCCCTTTATTATTTACTGGGAAAGACAACTGAGAGAGATGTTTTACATATAGAAAGACAGAGGATATTCAGGAAGGACCAGATCACAAGGATGGATGAGCCACTGGAAGCTCTTTCCTCATGGAAGCTTTTTTCATGACAGGGAAATAGATGGCCACATGCTTTATGGAATGGTTTTTGGCTGAAAATGTACTAAGTTAGAGATAAGTTACCCAAGCGCTTGACAGACAAATAATGCACTTTCAAGTGGCAGAGATGGAGCCTTGGCTCACACGTAAACAGGAGTGTACTCTTTCTGGTCCTCTCCATGAGCCCCTTACTTGCGATAGCCAACATATTTCAGCAGAGTGGAGGTTTGCACAAAACCCTGCAGTTTGGTGCAAGAGCTTCCAGCTGCACAAAGCTTGATCTTGAGCTTCAGATCTTCTATTTGTTAACCCATAGAAATGATTTGAAGAGATAATATAAGGTCCTTTTGTTTTGCCAGACTGCGTAGTTGAGGCTGCAAGTGCTGGTTGGAGTCGATTGGGTGCAGTTTTTGACTATTCTGCACACCACAAAGAAGCATTGCAGGCTGATAGAGAGCAGAGACCAAAAACATGGGTCAGAGCAGCTGGTGAGAGGCCCTGATGTGGGAATATTGTAGAGCATGGGGAATGGCAGTCAATGTCACAGCTGAAAGGCGGGGGAAATAGCCAGTCTTCTCTTCAAGAGAAGACTTTTACCTGTTTCTTCTTGATAGCATACCCAGTCACTTCTTACTGATAGTTTAGGAAGAGAAGAGGTTGCCAGACTTCGAAGTCAGTGCATGAGGTAGCGCTTTTAAAGTTGAGTTTGGGAGCCCTTCTTCATTGCATGTGTAATGAACACTGATTAACTTGAAGGCCGTTGTGTTTTATGCCAAGCATAAAACCCGACTAGATAACATTTCCATGATCAGGAAAGCAACCTACATTGTCTTCCTAATGGGCAGAGGCCTAACACATACCTGCCTCTGCTCCTCCTGAATATAAGTCATTCTCAGATGGGACTATTAATGTATTGATGAATAGAAGAAAAAACAATTGACTTTTTCTTACTCCAAATCCAAAAGTATGGTCAGGCCAGGGCCAGAGATCTTTCAGAATGACACACTTTATATACCTTTTCCATGTATGAATAGACTCAGTGTGGAGGTGTTACTAATGTCTCTGCTATAGGTGTTCAGGTGCATGTGGAGGTAGGTAGAACCAAGGAAGACTTAAGTTTCTGTATTTGTTTAAACAAGCTCCAGGTGTTGTGCTTTTGTCAGAACCACTGCTTTATCCCTCAGGCAAACAACTTCTGAATTTCTTTCTTTCCTAAAATTAAATCTTGAAGGTTATATTGGAGAGTAACAAACAAGTTTTACATCCACAGAGTTTCTTCTTCCAGTATTTTTTGCATGTTCATATCACCTCATGCTGTCAGAAGACAAAAGGCTCTTTCTGTGTACATCATAATGCAGGAGCATGATGATCTATCTCTCTGTTCTCTCTCCTTCCTGGCAAATAGATACCCAACACCCTGCTTCACATGCCTGATGGTCACCTCAGCATTTCCCAGGTAAGTGCACTCAGTGGTCCTCATTGCCATGCCACAACACTGAGCATCAGCACAGGAATGGCATCTCCCCTTTCACTGGCCTGCCACAGGGACTAGGAGCCTGAAGTGTAGGAGCAGGAGAATATACTTCTCTCATTACGCTGTCCTTAAAACAGGAACACTTCTCATCTCCTCTGTCGCTGCCCTTAGCTCTGTCCAGAAGTCTTTGGGGGAATGGGGTGGAGGGGCAGTTGGGGATATTGAGCAGAGCAGTCTGCTCTCCTCCTGGGTAATGTCAGGAGAGCCAGCACCAGGCCTGCTGATCATAAACTCCCACCAGCCAACCTGTGCCTTCCAATAAAAGAAGAAGCCATTATCAACCAACCCTATTATGAGAGGAGAGCACAAGCTTCCAGTTTTCTTCACTGGTTGTAGGTTAAAATGATGAAACCAGCTAGAGATACATTTGAGGTTTAATACATAGATTCTTTGAGCTCTCTACTGGAAAGATCCTTTCATTGTCTAATTGTCATGAGCAGTAATCTGAATGCTGCTTTTTAAGTGAGCCTTTATCTTAATGTGCATTTTCTTGACTGCTGGAGGGAAATTTTGTCTTTGTTGTTCAAGAAAATGTGAAGATGAGGTACTTGAGAATGCATCAGTTGCTGCTGCTGAAGCTTCAGATTCCATCATTATGCCTGTCGTAATATCTTGGTTCTCAAGGTTCAAATTTTCTAAAGTGTCGTAGTTTGAGCCAGTCTGGTGGACCAGTCAAAAGTTAGCTTTTTGATTGGCATGTCATTTGGCCACTTGGGAGGCAAAATGCGACTTCTGGGTGATATTCATAAAAACCCTCAGCTCAGAGTTGAAGCCCTCTTGACTTCCGGCCACTGAGAAGTTGACACGTCTCTGTGAGTTGGAGAGGCATGGTCTGGGCCCCAGTGCCCCGCCGGGGCCGCCTTGGTGGGGAGGGGATGATCTGCCCCCGTCCCTGTCCAGATTGGTTTTTTGGCAGCTGTGGAGTGCCCTGTGAGGGGGAGCTGGCCTAAAGCTGGCTGTGGGCCCGGCCCCTTTTCCCAGCAGGGAGAGGGGAGCCTCCAGCCTGCAGCGGCTCCGGGCTGGGCTCGCCCTGGATGAGACCGAGGGGTGGAGGCGAGACCCTTCCATCAGCTGAGCCGCTTTGAGATCCTGGAGGCTTGAGTTTTTTTCCTGCATCTCTGCAGCTTTGAAAAATCAGCTGCCACCGGCAGAGATCACATGACCACCACAGGCCTGGCCAAAGACATTTAACCCTTTCCCTCCTCCGTAGAAGGCAGCAAGTAAAGATGGAAAGAAAGACAGCAGGAGACTAAATCAGCATAAGAATTGATAAGGACTGCTGGAAGAAAGGATAGAGGAAGTGGACATTCTTGTCTGGACTTCTCTGGATGATTCGTAGAGATATTGACTATCATGATGCTGTTGGGGGAATGCAGGTTCTAATCAAAGGTTGTGAAGCCCCTGGCTCCTGGGATAGAGTAAGGAAGTCTCAGTTTCGAGACGAAAGAAGTGATTTGAGGCCTGGCTCCTGGCCTAATAGGAGGTCTCTATTTGGTTTTTGATAGAGACGATTTTAGAGAAGATGAAAACCTTTGGAAGAGGCATTCTTAAAATAGTACCCCAAATGCATTGGAGCCCATAAGCAGCTTGGGAAGCTGCTAATGGGGTGGGACTGCACAGATCTGCAGATTCTGAGTGGTTGCAGATTTGTGGCATTGAGAGCCACCAGACCTTTTTATGTAGCATAGTCTATGAAGATTCCAGGGAGACTCCTCTCCCAAGTGATGTAAGATTTGTCTGTATGGTTGCAGCTGACTGAAATCGTGGTGGTCTCTGTGTTGTGTGGAGGGGTGGACGGTTTGTGGGGGAGGAAAAGGTCAGTTTAGAAATTTCTTTTTTTTTTTTTTCCTTTAGTGTGTTAATAAACTGTTTGTTTAGTTGTAAGTTGAGCCTGTTTTGCCTTTTTCTTCCAAAATCCCATCTCATGTTTGGTGAACAAAATTTGGTAAATCTAAAACCATGATGTTGAAGTGATGGCCCATACGGGGAGAGGTGAATGGTGGCCCAAACCTTGACATAAAGGAAAATGTCTTCTATCCAAAGAGGACAAATAGCTATAGAAAGGATGAAATCTTAACACCAGAGCAACACTTCAGTCTCTGCATGCTGAATTTTCAGCTCCCAAAAGACATTCTATCCATTACCACCCCAGTGTATATACGTCTGTCATACTCAGTGGTCTTCCTACAAAATTATGACTTTGTATCTCATGGAAGAAAAGTCCATTGAGATTAACACATAAATGTTGGTTATACTATATTATTCTATACTATAACTCATAAATGTGTCATACTTAACACATAAATGTTGGTTTAGAATAGCAGTAAACCAGTGGTAGCCACAACTTTGTGTAGCAACAGGTTATGAAGTTGAACTACATATTGTGCCAAGAATCCACTGACCTCTTTCTTTGATATCTCTGAAGCTTTTAATGGACAGTTTATTCCCCCAACTTTTGTGTCCTACTTTTGCTTTTATGATCTGCTACTTACTTTTCATTTGGTCATGTGCTTACCAAGCTGAAGAGTACCAGTCTGTTTATTCCTCATGGGGAAGCTGTTTCTCATCTTAATTGCCCTTCTCTGAACCTTTCCTAGGTCCAAGTTGTATGTTTTCTATGATGGGAGGAGGCAAATCTTGTACAATATTTATGATACAGGTGCATCTTAGCTTACACAGCTGGAAAATGGCATTTTGTTCTCTATGCTTTTGCTAAAAGTTCCAAGTGTTTGGCTTCTTTTGAGCTGATATTTTGCAAAATAATAAATCCTGAGATCATGTTGCCAAGTTGAGTTGCTTCAATGGTTCATTTAGCGTCCATGAATTCCCCCTTAAGCACATCCCCCATGAATAACAATTTTCTTTTGTTGAGCCACTTTATTTCCTAGACAAAGCTGAGCTATTACAATTGCCTTAGGGGGCAGTTGTTCTGATAGAACTGAGTGTAGAGATCTCTTCTGTTAAACAAATAGAAGCTGACTACTGCTGGCTTTCATTTCTGACTCAAATAGCCAGCCTAGCTCCCCTGACATTTTTCAAGTACTCCTTGTGCAGGACTTTTCTTGCCAGCTCCTGGAGCTGTTTTTTCTTGTCTTGAGAGAGGGTAATGTAACCTCCCTTGGACTTGATTAATCTGAAACTCTGCCCCTTTCACATTAAATGTCAAACACTGATTTTAGTGACCTCAGTTCAACAAAAGTATTCATTTGGGTCTCAAGCAGGAGGCTTGTTTCTCTAGTGAGCTCACACATCAGGAGTATCTACAAATATTACTTGCAGAAATTTCACATTAAGCTTCCTGAAGACTCCACTGGCTCTAGTCAGCACCAGGAATTCACTTGGCACACCCTGAACTCAGTCTCTGTGAGGGCTTGCAATCCCAAGGGTTACTTCCAAGGCTGAGGAAGAGCTGGCAGCAGCTGAAAATTCACTTTGTTGTGCCACTGGAATCTGTCTAATCACTTCTGGTCAATTAACATCATGTATCTTGTCTGTTTTTACGTGTCTTGCTTGTGTGTTGCTGAAGACCATGTGATCCCTTGAGATGAATGGTTCTTCAAGCTCTCAGACTTTCCCTTCAGTGATGCCAAGATCCACTGAGTATTTGCAGAATGATGTAATTTAATTTGCCATCTCTCAAGACTGATGGTGAAAGAGTGCTTCCTTCTTTGGTGATGGAGTGTCCTCCTGGGCCTTGCAGGGTTCTGGACTCTGCTTGCCAGGAAAACTCAAATCTGGGAATCTGTGCTAGTCCCAGTTAGTGCAGTTAATGCAGCCATTCGTGTGTTCTGATTTTGTTGCTGTTGCTGGGAGTTTTAGATGCTAGTGCACAGCCCTGGCTGATTCACACAAGGAAAAAGAATGTCATGATACATCACAAAACATTAAGGGGAAGCTTTTAGGATAGGGCATCCTAAAGGTAACTTGATCACCACCAAAAAGTGCCCGAATGTCAAAATTTCTCATTGCTCATGGAGTTTCATCGAGGCCTAAACTCATTTCTCCCAAGGATCCTTCACAAAGAAAGGCAGGTTATAAGTCTGGTGATGATTGCTGCCTTTATTACCCTGGCTGCTGATTGTGAGTGACAGCTCAGAATTGTACATTGCTTTTTCAGACCTGCTTGCAAAGAACATGAAGCTTGTTACTGTATTTCACCCCACAACTCAGGTGGGTAATGGTTCTCCAGTCTAAAATTAGTCTAGTTGTTATTTGTCTTTTTGGATTAAGTACTGATTTTTGTAAGGGGACCTGATTTTTCACTTAATATCCAGCCACTCATTTCCTTTTCAAGACCTCTACCTGTTGAATACTCTATTATTTTTTAAAATGTATGATATTCACTATTCAATGAAGTCTGGGTATAGTAACAGTAATTTGATGTGTGACACAGTACAAGGTTGCAATGTAGGGGTCAGCATCTCTGCTGGGGAAGTCATCTGCTTGTGGTAAGAGGCTCTGTTTTCTTTCATCCCACTCTCTAGGGAATTTTTAAGTACAAAAATCCTAGCTGAATTCCTATTACACTGGTAGTCATGATACGGATGAGGCCATCATCTGTAACAGCTTCACATTTTCTCAAACATTTTTTCTTCCCTCAGTTCCTGGCAAGATAATG
>VWYP01006875.1:31207-48613 GCA_013400435.1 Pycnonotus jocosus | reverse complement strand
AGCAGGTGCTGTGAAAGTTGTGAAGGTGTTCGTGGCTCCCTGTCCTTTGTCAGTGGTGGGATTCAGTTTGCACCATGGAGAATGTGTTGCCTGTGTCTTGTGCTGCTTTGGTGCCCTTGCCCTCTCTCTGACAGATGTGCTGAGGGATCTCCATGTGCCTCTTGTTTGGGGTGTTAGAGCGCTGTGTCAAGGCTGGAGCACACAGCTGCACTGCTTCTCTTCAGTCAGGCTTTTCCTGGTGCTCCTTACTGTGGAAAGCTGAACCTAGAGATAAACATGATCACAGTAGTTTTGGTATCCAAACTGGGGAGTGTCTTTAACATTTCAGGCTAAACTCTCATCCCTTTTCCATGTGAGCTCTGTTGGATTCTGAAAAGGTGTAATAACATGGCAGCAAAACAGTACATGTTTCAGAGGATCAAAGGGCAGGTAAAATTACTGCTCCAGTGCCACAGGGAGGTCTCAGATTCAACTCAGACGCAAAGAAACAGTGTAGTAAGTTAGGATCTATTTATATGAATAAGCATCACTGAAATCCTGTGTATAACTTAGGATGACTTCTATTTTTATTATTTGGGTAAATTTGCAGGACTAAAACATTTTTACCATACTCTCACCAGTCTGTCTTCTTGAATATGCTCTTGTGTGTTACAACACTTATCTTTTCCCTCACTCCAATTTCCCTTTGTAAGTATGTTTTAGATAGATAATTCTTGGAGAAAAATCGACTAACAGTCACTGAGAAAAACATCCTGTACCTAAGGAGAGTATGTGTATCTACTTATGGTATTGGTTAAATGTAGTTCTGAAGAAACACAGACTATACAGTCTCTCTTTTTTTTTTTTTCTTTTTTTTCCCCCACTGCTGACACTAAAGGAATGTTTCAATACTCCAGTAAAGCCTTAGATGAAATTCTTGCATTTTCTAAGTACTGAAATTCTTCCTGCCTTCATTTTTCAGCAAATACTCAGTAGGATTTCAAGATTAAGGCACTGGTCTTTCATCAAACACAGGTTTTGTTTTCCTTTGGTTTCTTAGCTACTGGTACCTTCCTCTTAAGTTCCTCTTGCTCTACCCAGAAGTTATTATTTTGAGGCTGGAGCTTGGAAATACTTCATGCTTTGTCACTGCAGTTGAAATTTCTCTCTCTAAAACAATATCCAACCCATTCAGTTCTAGCAGGGTATTTTTAGCACAGGCTGCTGACAGTTACACATCGGCTTTGCTGCGATAGCAGTGTGGATTTCCCTGTGCATGTGTCAGGAGTGCTCCCTTTGCAACCAAATCCGTTTTAGTAACTCCATAATTCTGATGTGAAATTATGAAAACAGCAGAAGGCCCTTCATTATAATGTCACCCCTCCTAGCTGGAGGAGTATATATGTCTGTCTGTATGTAGTGCTTTGTTGTCCCCTGGGCTTGGCACTTGTACCCTATTTTCTGTGGGCTCCAAATGTAGCTGGCTAAGAAAGAGGTACAAAGTTCTCTGGCACATTCTTCTTCAGCTGGTAGTACTTTCTCATGTCACTCTATTTCTTTCTGAAAGAATATGATTTTAATTACGTGAAGTTTTTACAACTTCTGTATACATTGCCACTTTTAACATTTCCCACAGGGTTTACCTTTGACCCAAGGTTCATTTGTATTATGAAATTGTTTGTGACACTGCAAACACACCATAACATTGTTCTGTTTATGGCATGCTTTTATTCAGGAAACATTCAAGTTATAATATTACAGCTCCTTGGCACAGACATAGAATGAAAAATTACTAAGCATAAGAAATAAAATGCAAGTTGAAGGCAATGAGGGGTGTCATACTGTAAACCATTTGGTGCAGCATGTGCACTTGTCCTCATCACGTGGCTGAGCAGCTGCACAAATGCTCCATATTGCTGGTGAGATCCAAGCCAGACCTTGATGCTTCAGAGTCACATTTGATGCCATCAGTACCTGGTTTTGCACTGCTTCCCTTTGCTTATTGCTTTTGTGTTAATGCTCTGTGCATCATCTAGTTTTGTCATAACTGGCAATGCTTTGTTAATTTTTTTATTTCGCCAATGTATTGAGCTTTGGGGATCTTCCCCCCTCTTTTATTATGTGTATAAAAGTGGAAAGGCTCTGTGGTCACACGGTGTCAATTGGCTGGGAGCTCTGTAGGATTCACATAGTCTTGGCACACGCTTTGCTGTCTGCTGGTATAACAGGAGCTGTTAGGTTGCACAGCAAGTTACAGGTTTAAGTTCCCAGTATGCTCAGTAAAACAACCATCTTTTTCTCATCATAGACATCATTAGCTGTTATGGACTGTTTCAGTTGCTCAACAGAGGTGTCAAACCTTCCACTGGTTGACCAAACAGGTCCATTTTCCCCACATATCAGTCCAGTTTAACCTGTATTCTGACTATATGTCAGGTTGCTCACAGATCCAGTGCTGCACACAGTTGTTTTAGTTGGGTTTTTGGTTTTGTCTCTGCACCTTCACCTGCTTTATATTCCTGGATTAGGCTCTTGCCCCTATTGACAAATGCTTTGTCCTTTCTTTCTGAACAGCACTCGTAAATTGGGGAAGCTGCAGGGGCACAGCTGGTTTCCCTACAGCTGTGCTGTGTTAATTAGCTCCTTTAAGCCTCAGCTATCTGTGGACTCTATTGCAAAGTTTATGTGGCTTCTGCTGCCGGCGGCAGGGCGGTCAGTGCCAGAGGGCTCAGCTGGTGCTCCAAAACCTTCCCTGTGCTGCACGGAGCTGTCCAGCCCGCAGCTCCTGAACCCGGGCGCAGGTGCCGTGCAGCTCCTCCGGCAGGAGCAGTGCTGGGGCACCAGGGATCCAGCATTGCTTGAGGGAGGGGTTTCAAGTGTTGTTGCTTTCAGGCTGGGGACACGTCCTGGTGCCAGTCAACACTTGTGCCTCTCCCTCTGCACAAGGAGTGGTGAGAAGGAGAGGGAACAGAGCCTCTCTGTGGGGTTGCAGTTACAGGATCAGGCACAGCCTTGCTTGTCTTGGCACTGCTGTTACCGATGGCATTTGCATGTGAAGGTTTGGTGGGAATGTGGAAGGCTGTACTGGTATATGCTGGTATCGTGGAATGAGGCTGTTCTCCAGTATATGGAGAGGTAGGTTTCATAAGGAAAAGCTGAGCTTTATAAAAAGGGGCAGTAAGAAGATTTTTACAAGTTTATCAAAGTCCTGGACACATGTTCTAAGATCTCCAGAGCCTTCCAAAAGGTTTGAAAAAACTTCGTTGTGACAATTCAATGCTGCTGCTGCTGCTGATTTTGTCCTGATCTGGACAAGCTGACGCTTAAAAGAAACCCATAAAGAGCTATAGGAAACAACAGCTGGGTGATTACCTCAGAATACTCTTTTTTTAATGTGAAATGTAGAATCACTTGTTTGTCTGAACCATTTCATCACTGCATGCAAGTGTATGTGTGCATGTGTATGAGAGAGTGAGATAACTGAGTTTTTGTGAGTGGGTGTTGAGTTTTGGCTACCAAGATCCTGTGCCACTTAGAATTTGGAATAACAAGTGACAGTAGTGGAACTTAGAGCTCCCTCAGGTTTGGAAATTACAATGATTACACCAAAACAGTAGGTCTGCATGTCGGACAGGTGTATTTTGTTCTGGGGGGGAAATACACATTAAGTTATATGAATATTTAAGGATGTTAAGAGAAGATCATATAAATTTTCATTAAATAAATAGTACAAGTTAAGAGATGAGAGGTACTGTGTATATACAAAAGTAATTATTTTACCAAGATCCATAAATGATGGAATAGGAGGTCTCAGTAGACTTTTTTGGCACATTACATTTTTGGGAAGGAATTCACAAACCAGGATATTTACTTACTGTTACTTCTTTGAAAATCTTTTTGATAAAACAGAAGATTATCACTAACATTACTGGGGAAATATCAAAAGACTTAAAGCAAACAACTTCCCTTTCTATCCAAATAAAAACAGTACCTGAGGCATGAAAATAAATACTTTTGTTCTCAGAAAACCACTTGAGCAATATCATCAAAGAAAATCCTTGTTTCTGTATAGTTGCTCTAAGATCAATACAGTGAGCTCAGTCTAGGCCTCTGCACAGCCACCATCCCTGTGTTTTTGCTGCAGGACCCAGTGCTCATCTCCCTCACTGGAGAGTAATTTTGCTTGTCAGACAGCTTAACTGCAGGTCACTAGCTGTGAAACTGTATAATTCTGTTATCTAATACAGACATTGCTTTTAAAAATCTGAAGGAGATTAAATTAAAAACAGTAATGTTTTAGACTGGCTTTGCTTGCAGGGTTCTCTTAATTTACTTTTCTGTTTAAAATTAAATACATAATTTAAAAGTACTTCTTATATATAAATTGGGAAAAGATTCAGGAGAGCAGAACTTCTAGTCTTCTGGAAAACAATATCTCCTTGCAAAAGCAGTTATCTAAAAGCAGCCATTTCAGGCTGTTAGGTAGTTTATAGGTAAACCACAAATAGGTGTGTCAGAAGAAGAAAAAAATGGTCAGATGTTATAGCTGGAAGTAAAGGCATTCCAAAAGAGTTGTGCTTTGGGTCTGTGTCATTTAGAATGTACAGCTATATACATACGGTAGGAGGAAGGAAAAAAGAGGATGTTTGAAGAGCTTGTGTGTTCCTTTAACTTCTTCAAGCTGTTGCCACTTTTTGGTCATTAATTACTATGTGATTTCTATGGTTGGGAGTGACTGAGTCATCCACACTGGGGAGATTGTATGATAGTGACAATTTTGAGTCTGGTGTCTTCAGAAGGACTAATAAGACTTAAATATGCATGTCCTGTTGAATTTCCATTACAGCTCAACATGGTTTGAGACCTTTGGAGTTTTATTTCTAAAAGCAGTCTCTCTCTCCTTTGCCTGCAGAAGACAGGAGGAGTTTTGTCCTTGAACAAGGCAACTGTGACATGAATTCGAGAAAATGGGTCCTCACTTCTCTCGTTTCAGACTCATGTGATTCTCTTAGCAAATGTCAAGCCTGAGCAGAAGTGTTAATCATGTTGTGTGTGGTGTCATATAATCCAGGATTTATGTGAAAGGCAGAAGGCTGAAGCAGTTTCAGTAGTCTTGGATGCTCTGCTTCTAATTGGTTGCTTAAATCCCTTTTTTTCAAGTGCGAAAAGTCCTGAGAATGGCACAGCAAGACTGAGTTTCCTTGTAACACTGTGATAACCTTTTGTCAGATTGCATTTAATTTTCACCTCCTGCCTCTGTGCCTACTGCTGCACCTCATATTGGACTTGTTTTATGAAGATTAGAAAATAGGGCTTCTTGTGTCTTGAATAATTTTAGTAACTTCTGTAATCTGAGAAGAATGTATCTGCAATCTTACAAATTACCTATGGAGAAATAGCACTGCTGCGCTGTTTCTGTGAGTGTTGCTGGGCTGGCAGGCATCCTCTTACCCCTTCACAAGTCTCTGCTTTGGAACTTTCCCTTTCTGGCCCCTGTTTTTGCTCTTTTGCCTCTGTTGGAGATTTACTCTGTCTCTGCAGGCATACACTGGTGGGTTTGCTCTTTAGATGAATATTGCATGAATACTGCTGTGTAGACAATGTTGACAGGGATTTTCTGGTTTTATTTTTTCTTACTTCATTCGTATAGACTGTACTTTCCTGAGTTTTGAGAAGAAGCACCCGGGCCCATTGAACTGAAGGACCTGTGTATCCCTAAGATTTTATCACCAAGGAAATATTAATGAGCTGTCTCTTAAGTTTTCTGTTCTGCCCTGGTTGTTTGTCCCTAATCGTTAGGCGCTCTCTTCTGGGAAGCTGAAACTTGCTGTCTGCTTCTTTTGAAAATATTATTGATTGAGCAGGAAGTTTTATTACTAGCTTGAACTTCATAGTTGCCCTTGACTTTCCAGAGGGTTTGTGCAGTGATCTAGATATTGTTTATACATGGCAGTCTTTTTTAATTACCTTTGATTCTGAGTTCTTAACTGTTCCTTCTGATCTACTACCTGTAAGCCTGACAAAAGGATCCTACAACTGGGAGAGTTTAATTCTGCTTTCAGGCAGAGCTGAATAAGCTATTAAAAATGTTTATTTGTGAGTTAGTTGACCAGGTTCACGAAACGTGAAAGCAACTCTAGAGAAACGATGTAAAATGTAGCATGAATTTGGAAACCTCTGCACTTACTATGTATTAAAGGAGAACATGCCTGTTAAAGAGCATATCAGAGTCAGAGAGACAGAGGCAGCAGCACTGCTGTGTTTTGAGCGAGTTTCTAACAGGTTCTTAGTTTTGATCTCTTGGCAACATTTGATATAAACAGAATTGAAGGTGCTTTTTGTTTTTCTGCAAGTCAGAGTGGCTGGTGATGTGCCCCGGCTTCCATTCCACCTCCTGTGAGATTTGTATAATTTTTAGAAGCTATGGACCATTTGATTGAGAAAATTATTTGTCTTTGAAGGGTTAAACATGCCAGTTCCTGTGGAACATTCTTCCCACTCCTTGTAGTGGTGTGCTACAAGATGGAGGTGCTATGGGCTGTGATCCCAGACCATACTCCTTTAGTTGCACATATGACACTACTTTGATTATTGAGAAATGATGTCACTAGCCAGGGCCTGGAGCCATCACTCATTGTCTGAAGAAACTTATGAGTAGCAGGAAGAGCTCGTGCTTGTCCAGGCTTAGGTGTTGAGGAAGTGAGGAAGGACAGGAGTGCTGATGACCTGATTTGGAATTTGCATGTATCATTCACACTTTAAAAGTGTAACTTTTTGTGCCTTACAAAGCAGCCTTTTTATTTATTGTTTCCAAACCTTCAATCAACAGCACTTAGCATAGTTCCTGTCTGTGATTTCCTCCCAGCACATGTCTGAGGAGAACCAGTGCCACTGTTGTAATCTGCCTACTGTTCCAAACTGCCTTCATTCTGTGACTTTTACCCAGCATTTTCCTTACTGACTTCAGCTTCTCCTCATCTTCTATAGGGGAAAAGATCCTAAAGAAGGTTTGCTACTGATTCTGTCTTCCCAAAAGGGGTTCCTCATCTGAATGTCTCCCTTCTCTTTGCCTGCAGGAGTCTAAATCAAAATCTCAACATTTCCTTTGGATGATTTTATTGCAACTGATTTTTAGTATTGTTATTATGATTGTTCTGAATCCACATCAGTTATATCCTCAACTTTTTCCCATTTGTTTTTGTGGCATTCATTTTTCGTCACACAAGCATTGGACAATGCTACGTTTAGTTGGACAAGCATTGTCTTATCTTGTCAGATACCTTGGAAGAAGGTGCAGAAAACCTAAAAGGGGCAATTATTCCAGTTTGTTGATGATTGTCTTATTGAGGATGTTAAGAATATGTATGTAAAGTCCAAAATGGTGTTTCAGTTCTCTTGAAACCAGTGTGAGAAATTCCACAGTTTCCAGTAAGGTCTGGGTTTCACTGGTATTTTCTGCCTGCTCTGAAAGTTAAGATAGTAATTTTTTGGAAGACATGTACTCCTACAGCTGTAGTTGTGAGGGTATACTTTCCTCTGTTCCCTGGATAACAATATCTTTGTAGGTTACAGAGATCTTTCAGCAGAGTAACTTCCCCAGTGGTTATGCCCTTATCTGTTCTTCCTGAATGGCACATCCCATTGATTTTTGTCACTCTCTCATGCTCAGGAGGTGATTCCTGTCAAAGCCCTCCATTATTGGCAGTTATTCTGACTCATCTCTTTTAACACTGGAACTTCTTATATTGATAAACAGGCCTTATTGCTTCTGGTTTTGGGCTTGTAAACTTTTTAGCCACTCCCCATTTCCCCCTTTTTTCCTTAATATTTTTAAATTCAAGATCTCTAATACCCTGAAAGTATCCAAGAGGCACCTCTTCTATTTTGGCCTATTTTTCCTGTAGTTCAGTTGTGGGTGTTCTGTCCTTGTTTTCAGTTACCTCTTGATTATTGGCTTAGAATTCTAGAAATTGTCTTTTCTTTAACATTGCATGGTAGGTGTTTTGACAGAGAATGCTCAACTCATTCAAAGTCTTACCAACTCAACCCTTAAAAGTGAGCATGTGCTGGGGGAGTTTTATCAACCCTGTAGGAGAGCCTGTTTTCCTGATTTACACAGGAACTAGTGAGTTATCTGAGAGAAGCATCCTTCAGTTGTTTTAATCAATTGCTACATTTCTCACCTTCAAACTAATTGGACCTGATTTGACATAAAGCCCATGTGTTTGGAACCTAAGTCCAGGAGGGTGCACAGGAGAGATGGGCTGGGAAGGACTGGCCACAGTGGATCTGATTAGCAAACGCTTTTTAGCTTGATCAGGACTCCTGGTTTTATCTCAGGGGTTGTGATCAATATATTGTAGTTCCTTACTTGTAAGAGAGCAAGTCCATGCTAGCATTTGTCTGTGAAGGCTTTTATTGTCAGACTTGCCCTGTTATCATCCAATATCGTTTCACTAAATGTACTCAATTGTAGAAAAATATGCTGGGTATTAAGATGTGTTTAAGCAATGGTGAATGTGCAGAATTCAAAGACAGTTCCTTATGTTTCCCTCTTCCTTTCTCACATTTCTGCTTTCATTAAATGTTTCACTGATGGGTGTCTCTTCAGTAAATAGCAATTAGGCACATTCATCTGGTAAGACAGCAAGCTCCTGATTAAGCAAAATGCTGCAAGTCTGTGAAATTCCAGGTCGTGCAAGGACTGCCAGGCTGGCAGAAGCAGCTCATTTTGTGGGGATCCTTCCTCAGTGCTGTTTTCTGCCTGGCTATGGGGGAGGATATAAGGGCTGCTTTCTTTTTGCGGCTGCCAGTCCTCCTTATATTTCAATCTATAATGGAACTGCATGTCAGGGTGCACTGGGCTGTTAAAGGTTCTCCAGAATTCTGCAGTTGGTAGAACCCCAAGTGGCAGAGCTGCCTGTATCCACAACAGGCTGGATAAAAGACAAGCCTCAGACTCCTCCTTTCTTGCTGCTCTTTCGTGCAAGCGATACCAGCTCGTAGGAAACCCAGGTGTTGTCTTCAGCTGTTCCTTATTTCTGTGTTTTCATTACAGTGAGACTCTGTGTCACCCAACATATGAAAATACTGGAGTTTTATAATTGGATGTAGTTGGAGAAAAAAAAATGAATGATAAAATTGCACAGTCAGAAATTAGTCTGTGAGGAGTTTGTGGGGTTTTTTTGTTGTTTTTTTTGGGGGGGTTGTTTGTTTGTTTGGGTTTTTTGTTTGTTTGGGTTTTTTGTTTATTTGTTTTTTAATTTTTGATAGCAAACTTTATGAATCACTCTAGTAAAGACAGATTTTTTCTTAAATTCTTGCTCCAGTTGCCTCCTTGTATTATCATGACTGTATTAGCCTTTTTATTATAGTTATACTTTTGCTTCTGGATATAGATAAATTGATGCAGAAGTTGTTCTGCAACATATTTTTCCTAAACTGAACATCTCACCCCAGGGACTCATCCAGTTTTCCAGAAGTGTGTTTGTCAGGGTCCTGGATAAGCAATCTCATTTTCTCTAGATTATACTGCCTAAAAGATAACATAAGAAAAACTCTGCAGATGCTTTCTGCATTAAATAAAGAGCTTTCCCTATGAATTTAAATCTCCTACAGCTTATTTTCTGTGATTCAATAGTGAGTTGTATTTGGTTTATATTTTGTAATTAGAGTGCAGAACAGATGGCAAACCCTAGGTTTAAAGTGAAGTGTATTGAATAACCCCCAGTGCCTGGTGCCTAACTGGAATTCAGAGAAAAGTTGCATTCTCTCACTTTTCCTGACCTTGCTCCCAGAGCTTTGTGAAAAGTGTGTTAACAGAAACATTTACCAAATCTCACTTAATAGCAGCACCGTGTCTGCTGTTGCTTAGGCCAGTGGACTTAATCCGCTTTAGAGTAGCTGGGGGGAAAGTCATGAAGTATCAAATACCATGAGCAGAGGCATCCTTATGAGACAGACACTAAAAACTGCCCATTTGGGCAGCGGGGAGACAAACACTTCGTCAGAACCGAAGACTTTGGCAAAAAAGCAAGATGATCTTAGAACACTACAAAGACACTTACGTGATACAGTTTCAATAAAAGAATCATCCTGATCCTTGGTGAATTTCAGTATGTGATACAGCTTGACCACTTCAGTATCCTTTTATCTTCCAACTACATACAGAGGTTTCTGTTCTTTTTGTGGTGTTGTGTTGTTTGTTCCATGGACAGGCAGGACTGCATTTGAGCTGTAGGTAAGCATGCACTTTCCTCTGCTACAGCAAACTGTTACGAAGCTTCTATTAATGAAATACTTGCTTTTATTTCTCCCACAGGGAAAGTGTATCAGGGCTGGTAGGGTATTGGATACTGTCACACCTTGCTGTTGCTTTTTGGAAGTGGTGCCAGATGGACACATTCCAGAGATGCAAGCACTTTCCATTTCAGAGCAAGCAGGAGCAAAGGAGTGGGGAAAAGCAGAGAAAATAAGTGTGAAATAGAGTTCTTTGGTGTTGACTTCCTGAGATCCCTTTCCCTTATCACCCATTTAGAAGAGAATTTATCTGATGTTGGGTGTAGGTCTAGACAGGTGTAGGCAATACTTGGCAAATAGGAATTACTACCAGAGATTCTCCTGCTTTAGAGTTTACCTAGGGGATAAAATAAAGGCCAATTCAAAGCTTTCCTTTCTCTGCCTCTTTGAACTGTTTTGGGGTTTTTTTTGTTGTTGTTTGTTTGTATTTTCCCCTTTCCCTCTCATCCTGACATTTGTCTGCTGGTTTTATCACCATCCTTCTATTCCCCTGCCTACGCTTGGTCTCTTTTTAGGTTGTGTATTTGGAGCTGAGCAGGGTCAGGCTTTCAGTAACAGGATTTCTGTGGATACCATGTTTCTTACTGGCATTGAATAATGCTGGGTTCAGTTTGTGCTCCAGTTGATTTTTGAAATTTTGTTTCTGGTGTGATTTACTGATATCGGTGCAAAGGCATTAGAACCTGACAAACAGAAAGCAGCAGTAGAAGCCTTCCTCATTCTTCCAGCCCATCCTTGAGTTCAAGACTGATGCCACCTTCCTCTGAAAACAGAATATTTGCTATGTTTAAGATCACAGTTCTTCCAGATTCCTTGTTCAAACTGCCTGGTCTTGTTGCTTTACAGTTCTAAGCCACTTAATACCCACTTTTAGTGAAAAATCTACCTCTGAACACCCTTAGCCTTGCACAGAAAGCCTCGAGGAACTCATAACAGTAAGCAGTCATGGCTTGGGGAGTTGGTGCTCCATCATTCCATCCCATGCAGCACTTCAGTAAAAATTTCATCCTTGTGTGATGGTCCTCATGAATTGCACTGCTACTGCCAGGCAAATACACTTTTTCCCAGCTGCCTTGTGCTGCTTATCTTTTTTCCATCATGGGGTGGAATGGGCAGCAAAAGGAAAAGGTTTTAGCAGCATCTCAGTCCAGGATTTGTGCAGCTGTAAGAACTGTGCTCTGCCAACTGCTCTTTTTACATAACAGAATCTCAGATTCTAAGAGAAACTGGGGAAACAGAGGAGTATTTCAATGATTAATATCACTGCTGGGCACCAGGATGTCAGATTGCTCTGTAAAAGAGATTAAAAGAAAAAAAGGCAAGAAAAAAGAAATGATTAAGGATAGTTTTCCGCTGGATGCCTACAGGAGAAAAAGTCAGGTTTTCAAAGTTGTTGAGGTATCAGAATACAAAGTAGGTGTCTTCATGTCTATGTGTATCTTTAGGTGCACAATTTTTTTCAAATTACCAATCCTTTTTCACTCTTGAAAGATGCTTATTATCCTATAGTGATTACAGAATTAAGTAATACTTTTGACTTCAAAGACTTCTGTTCCTTTTTTTTATGATGAGGAATCAGCAATAAAGAAACCCTTGTTATTCAAGAAGTAGGCAAAAAAATCCTCAGATCTGGACATGAAGTGTGACGAGCTGAATCCCTAACAATATGCACACCTCTAGTGGTCTTGAAAAGCAGTGGTGCTCTGTTCCAAATGAGTTGTTCCCTCACATTTGGGGAAACAATTCTGTTTAAAATGATTTCATGTAGAGGCACTCCACCTGTGTTTTCAGTGTTTGTATATGAGAGTGCACATGGCTGAGGAATGGAAATGGATTTGCATGCTCAAGCCTTCTTCCTCCAATAGCACATTTTCTGCAGTATGAACTGGTTAAAGAGGTTGGAAGGGAGTTTTATTGATGTGTTCTATTTTTAGCAAGTAATCTGAACCAATTTATTCTCCTTGATAAGGCAGTGTATAAAAAAGAGGAGGAGAGGCAGCCTAGGGGAATGTGAAGCATCTTACTAAGGATGCTTACTAATTTATTTATCTGGTGGTGCTTATTTTTGGTGGTGCTTTCCTTGCCCCTTCCCTCATTTAATTTTGTTAAAGCCATGCTGCTAAATACTGCTTGATCTGGATCCTGTTAGGATCAAAAGTATTGTAGGCTACAGGAGTGTGATTCCAACTGTAGCTTACAAGTTTTCTGTGGCACATTCTGTACAGACTGCAGTTTTGGGAAGTTGATCTAACTTCTAGGACAGGAAATCTTCTGTAAAGGTGACAAGCTCTCAAATGACTCTTGAAGGTGATCCTCTTTAGGATGTAGGATGTATGATTCCTTCCAAGTACATAATTAACCAGTGAACAACTGGCACCCTGGTATTTCTTGCCAGTTGGAAACTATTCAGGGATGAGAGAAAGAAAACTGCTTGTACTGCAGTTTTGAATGTACCTGAAAGGTGTGGGGCTGCTCAGCTCTCTAGAGGAAAGGCACTGTTCTCTGCTTCATTACATTCATTAAACTTTATTACAGACCTTAAGTGTCTGTAGGAATGCCAGGGAATCAATACGGCTCTGTTTCCTCTGCAAGAGTCATTTTCTGAGCTGTAGTGCACTCCACACTACCACAAACCTAATCCCAAAAGGGTAAGATTAAGGGTACTTAATCCAACAATTCTTTATCTTTGTTGCTCCCCACTAATCATGAAGGCCACGTTCACTCTCAGGTTAAAGACTGAGTTAAAAGATAATTTCTTTGGAAACCCAGCCATTGCAGACAATTGATTTCACCCACCCTTCCAGAACCATGGCCTTTACCTGTGCAGGAGCATCCTTCAACCCTGGCAGAATTCCTTCTCCTCGTCCTCCTCCCCTCTCATTGCAAAGCTCTTGGTTCCTGTGATAAATAACGCTGCTCACAGGCCCGAGTTTCCCCTGCCTGTCTAATAAGCAGCCACTTAGTGCTGGTGACAGGAGCTGCCCGCGGCGGTCGATGGCTGAGCACGGCCCTCGCAGCCTCTCTGGGTGACCGCGGCGGCGAATACAGATGAGAGGAGCAAGGCTTTGCTGTGAAAGGGATTTACAGCCTGTGTTCCTGTGGCTAGGGAAGAAAGCTCTTAGGAGAGGGAGCTCTTTGGGGTGAAATGATGGGCCTGTGGATCTGAATGCCAGTAGGTGTAAGGGCTAAACAAATGAGGCAGTGTACATTTGTACACTGGTCGTGTAGCGACCTAACATGTGAGATTTGATGTTCTGTTTAGGAAATTGTTAGAGGAGTTGGAATCAGTTTTCTAGGATATACGTGGGTGAGGGTGGGAGTTTGGATAAGGATTCTGGGGCAAGCACTGGAATGAATTCAAGAGTTGTTTTCTTGGCATAGCTGACATGGTGTCTATGGATGTGAACCTTGGACAATACAACACTACATGTTCCTGGCATTCCTACTAATTCAGTTTCTGGGTGGCTGTAATGATCCATTACAACCTTTACAATTAAATCTCCATGGTCACTGATAGAACTGCTTATGATACTGGTCAGCTACTGTATGAGGAAGGGGAGCTAGAAACCAGTGTTCCTCTCTGATGGAATAGCTTTTATTGATACTTTGATGCCATTGGATTATTTCCATCTGGTTGAATACTTGTTGTGGAGGAAAAAAATGTTCCGATCTTCACACAAAGATGTGTTCAACACTGCTGTTTTTTTAGCTTGTACACTAATTCCCTTATTTTTCCAGACTGATCCTATCACGTTTGACATGCTTGGATTTTCTTTTCCCAATACATTTTCTCTCTCCTGCTCTCTAAGCTGTTTCCTCTCTACTTACCCTGCTGTAAAACTTTATTGTTCCCTTAGGTTGTGATTGACTGTCTTGCAGCAAGGTGATTTACAACACTTCACAATGAGCGTGTTATATAAAAATCAATTGTGTTCTGTTCTGTGGTTTGGGTTGTGTAGGGTTTTTTTGGTTTGGTTCTAACTTTCCATTCTTTCTTCACCTTCTAACCTGTTCTGTTGTACAAAAATAAAAACTAGTGTGAGTGCGTATTATTCGCTATAGATAGGATCTTGTGCACTTCCTTGTGGACTCTAGCAAACTATTTCTTTGTTCTGTGCAATATGGATTGATTTTATTCTTGTCTCCCAGATTTTTTCCTTGACTTGGGGATCAATCTAATCTCTGCCTTTTGTTGTACTCTGTTCAGTTTTTCTTCAGTTCTTTGATTAGATTTGACTGGGGCATTGTTCTACAGTGACACACTGTAATTTCATACTCTCTTGTTTTTTATTTTTTTCTCCTCCTGAAAAACAGAATTATTTTCTTTGAGGTCTTTACAAGTGGCTGCCATGCTGTGAGCCAGTAATTCAGCTGAAAATGAGAATGCCCTGGGGCTTCTTTAATGCATATTAATGCATGTGTTAACCAACACAAGGTCTCATGACATACCAGGAATTCACTAGAATGTCATCAACTTTACCTTAGATTTGTTTAATTCTTGTTGGTTAGAGATTGGCATGTAAGTATTTTCAAGTCCCTTGAAAGCACTTTTCCTCTGTGATATTACCCAAGAATGCACTTTGTGTTACTGTGCAGTAACGGGAAGCAGTCGGGACTGCCCTGCCAGATTGCACAGGCTCTTTGAAGACTGTGCTCAGTAGTTAAAATGCACAGGGTCTTATCCTTTACCTGGCTGTGCAGTTTCAGCGAATGGGGAAGATCACAATGACTGTATTTTACTTGATGCCCTGCACTGTTCATTGCAGAGCTTTTCTGAGCAGCTCTCCAATAGCTTAAGGCAGCTAGAGCAGAAGTACATTTCCTCTTCCATTGGCCTTACCTGTATTTCTGGTGGCAAAACAGCAGACAGTGGTGCAGGTCATTGTAGATTATCTTCCCATCTTCTTTCTTTTTTGATTATATAGAAAGCTTTGTCAAGAATGTCTTTGGGTTTGCTTGCATTGTGTTTAAAGCAGTGGGGTTTTATTGTTGGTTGCTCCTCAAGGAACACTGTAATGATCCTGGTAATTGGGAATAGTAAGATTGAAAAGCTAAACCTCATCAAAAGCCAGTTAAAACAATTGGAAAGAATCTGACTTAATTGGATTTACAGCAGGCCCTTCACCAAGACTGCCTATCCACTAAATAAGAAATGGTAGAGAATAGCACTTATAGGTAATTTTGTTCTTTTCTCTCTTCTTTTTTGTTCTGGCCAACCATTTGCAAGTGCCTGCCTGTCCCAGCTGGGTGTTTTGTCATTGCCCCTTCCTTTCAGTAAGATTTACAAACCACACAGAGACTTGCAGGGGTGTTTCTGCTTTTCTTTTCCCTCCTGCTGAAACTCTGCAAGTAAAGATAGTGTAAACCGCTATATTCTCTATCCTGTACATGGCCCTTCCAAAGTGCACAGTGACTACTTCAAAGACAATTGTTTTACTTCATGTAATTGATTTTTTCATTTATTCTAGAACTACTGGAACAAGTACATTAAAGTTTTGATGCTGCAAGTCAGTTAAACTGGCATGCTCCTGTAGAACCCAGAACTGTCAGGGCCCATGAGAGAGCATCTCCTCTGCCTGCAGGAAGGAAAGATTCTGTTTCTTGCACTGGAATCTCAAGGAATTTATTTTGGGGCCTAGTGTTGCAGCACTGAATTAAAGGGTTTCTATTCAAATGCTTCAGTGGATGCACCATTACTCATCACCTTTAGATTTTGTTTTCCTGCACTTTGGAAATGACATTTTTCAGTGTCTCCCATTTTCACAGTGTAGTCTCCTCCTAAATAGTGAAAAAGGGCATGAGTGGGAATTTGGGGTTCTTTACCAACTCTTTGAGACCTTATGATCTCATTTTAAATGAGGCAGATTACATTTTAATACCAGGCATTTACTTGAGTAGGATTATTACAGGAGTAGGCTCATTTCATGGAGGTACACGTTTTGGTGATTCCAGTGGGATGACATTTTTGTCTGCTGTGACAGTTTTGCTTACAAAATTGTATTCCTAATGTCTTTGTCATCAAAATTCAGCTAAGCAGTTGTCAGAAATTTGTAAGGCAGAAAGAAGATCCAGTTGCTCTGAGAGCACTATATTTAGCTGTGCATTAATGCAAGTAATGAATGAAGACTTGTTTGCATCTATGAAGAAGCAGAGATGCTTCAGAGACGTGCATGGAGCAAGCAGATGGAATTGCTTGTTGAAAGTTAAGTCCTGCTATTTTCAATAGCTCATGCAATAAATTACCTGACAGTATAAAGCAGATTTTTTTTATCCTCCAAGAGCATGCTTTGTATTTTTTTAGATATGAGAGTGGATAAACAGAGCTCCAAGTGAACATTTTCCACACAAAACCAGAGACTGGGAAGTTTCTATTGCTGATAGCAAACTGACTCTTCCCATCAATATTTTGTCTTTATCAGAGGAAAGACGTATTTTCAATATTTCATGTTCTGGCCTCGTAGTGGATGTATGTGCAGTCTCTGTGTTTGAATTGTCATCACTGACTGGATCCTAGAGCACAGGAAACTGAAAAGTTCTTCAATTAGAGTGAGCAGTACTTAACAACAACTAAAATATCAGTTCCTTATCAATATTGTTCTCATCCTAAATCCAAAACACAGCACTGTACCAGCTACTATGAATAAAAGTAACTCTATCTCAGTCAAAACAAGGACACAGCTGAATGAGAAAAGAACTCTCTAGAAATGGATCTGTTAGGTCACCCAAGACTTGCTTCACCTCCCTAGCAGAAATGGGGGAAAAAAGCCTTCTAATTTTTTGGAATAGGAGGTTCAACAGCGTGGATTTGTAGGAAGTGATGTTGATACCCAACACTGGAAGGCACTGCCCAAGAGGAAGGTTGTGCCACAGTGATGTAAAGCACTGTCCAGTACTTCAGCAAGAGATAGGATGGCCAAGACTGGTCTCATATGAAGAGAGCAAGCCTCATCTAACTGCTTTAAGAAAATAAATTATGTTCCTTTCAGAGACTTATTGGCAGAATCTAATTAAAGTACTGCAGAAAAGGAACTAAAAAATTCCCTATAAGTGGATTTGTTTGCAGGCAATTTGATATGAAATCAGGGGAGTAGGAGCAGATGATTAGCCTTTTTTTCTTTTTTTTTTTTT
>VWYP01006875.1:0-31173 GCA_013400435.1 Pycnonotus jocosus | reverse complement strand
TTTTTTTTTTTCTTTCTTTCTGTGTTTAGTTTTGAGAGATTAGGAACTGCAAAATGCATTACAGACTTCTGGCATCATTAGCAGTTCCTTCAGCTTTATTTTCCCTGTCACTCTGTAATGAGTAATGAACTAAGCTGGTACTAAAGCCAGCTTAACAAGCTATTGCTTTTTAAATTGCAAGTCTCCCAGTATGTCCTTCTCCTTATTATTTTTGTTGCTGTATTTCTGTTCCTTGTGAATTTTGCATAATGTTTGCATTCATGTACCTTCAGTCCTCCCAGTAAAGATGCAGTGATTAGATGCAGCTCTCTCTCTCACCAGCTGCCAAGACACAGGAACAAAGGATGATCCTAGGAAATGGAAGGTCAGAAAAACTATGGGCAAAGTCAGAAATCTACTTAAGGGGCAAGAAAGTCTCAGAAATTCACTACTGCATTGGAGTTGCTGAAATTCCTGAAAGGCACTTAAAATTTCATATCTATTAACATAATTTGTAATTGAGCTGCTGAGAGTAGTGATGAGCCAGAAATTTATCTTCCTTGAAAGCTGTCTCTGGCCACTTGGCTATAAGGAAGATGAAGTCAAATCACTGGTCCTGTTCAACTCAAATGCTCAAAGAGAGCATTATTGATGAATAGTGATGATTATTGAGATCAAAAGACATATGGGTCTGTGAAGAATTTAATGTCATTTAATCAAAGCGTGTGTGGTGAATGTAGGGCAGAATGATGAATGCAGTATCACATGGCTGTGTTTGCAATTTCCCATAAAGTAAGAATAGATGATATCCAAATGTGGAAGTTCATTTTTTTCAATGACAAAGGAGAATACTTGGAAATTAACCTGCTTGTCCTTATTATCTTAATGAAGATAGAAAAACAATTTGTAAATGTGAATTTTGGGATCTCTCTTCTTTTTCCAAAGACATTGGCATTGAGGTAAGTTTGGTTTCTTGAGTCTTCTTCAATTCCTGGACATCTTAAAAGTCATATTGGTGTGTTAGGAATCAAAACACTTTTGGGTTTGGGAAGATGTTTCCTAAACTATATCACTGTGTGCTCTACAATTTACTTTGCCTTCACTGAAGTATTTGACCCTGTCAGAGGTTAGAATAGGTGAATTACTGGTCTAATTTGAAGTTTCCATTTCTAAATACATAGTGAAGCTAGCAGTGAAAATAAAGTGTCTTTCTATAAATACAGCTGAATTAAAGGCCAATGCTTTTGAAAACACAGTTATTTTTGGATGCTTCCTTTTTGTTGTGCTTAACCCATGAACCCCCTTTGACCAGCATTGATGTCTGAAAAATAAGACATTTGTATCTTGGATGTTGCATAAAGTTCTGGTGCCTTTCACCTCAAAAAACCCTCAAACACCTGTAACATGTGCAGAGAAGGGATTCAGGAGGATCTGAGACAGGGAATGAGTTCCTGATGCAGGGTAGTTAAGTAGACTGGATCTCTTCAGTCTAAGGAACAGGTGACTTGAGGAGGGACTTGACAAATTCTGTAAGCATAACATTAGGGGTTGATGGAAAAGGGTGAACAGGGAATGCTTTCTTGAGGAATATATGGCAAAGTCTGTAGATGTTGCTGTCACAGAACATTCTGTGACCAGCATGAGCTCAAAAAGGAGAAAATCAGGACTGAAACCTATTGAAGTCTGTGAAATAAGAACACAGAATCAGGATCTGCCCAAGAGCTGGAGTGTGAGGCAGGGCCCTGGGGAAGTGTCCCTTTTGTGTTGCCTCTGTCCTTGCCTGTTCTCTTGTCTGTGATGTAAGGTGCAGTTAGAGATTCACTGTTGCTCTTGATAGAAGATTATTCTGACTTGCAGCCATTTCTGAGTAAAATATCAGCCTCTTGCCTCTTGTGAAAAAGGTTGTGTAAAAACATTGCTGTTTAGGCACAAAAAAATTGATGGTTTCAAATCCCTCTCTGCGCTTCAGGACCTAAAATGCCAGGTTTTAGAACATTAATTGTAAAGAATGTAAAGAATATCACCTTGCTCTGTGCCTGACCTCAGGAATATGGCATAGCTTGTAGATTAAGGTATTATTTGCTGCAGGTAGAAGGATTGAAATTTAGTCATTATTTGTGCAAAAGAGAATACTTCATGCCAAGTGACAGTGTTAGGTGAGTGATGCCATCTTATTTCTTGTTATGAGTGTAAGGATAATCCCATCTAAATATGGTTCTGCGGGATGGAGCTTAACGATTGCAGAGAGGAGTCATTACAGATGATCAAGTAAATAGAATGTATTTAGAAAGAAAAAAGCTCCCCAGCCTGAAGAGTTATTTATCCAATGGCTTAGTACATGTAGGCAGAGGAGAGGTTATTCTGTCAGGCTTCCTGTGTACCTGTCAGAGTGTTTTCTGCTCCACACTATACATATTTATACTGTATGATTGAAGACTCATGTGAAGAAGCTATTGCCAGCTGTGATATGTATGTGCTCTCTCATGACAGGAATATCTTTTTAAACAGGAAAGCAACTCTTTTAAAATATGCAAGGCACAGGCTTAGCTTTCACACCTGTGGTGGACTGACCTTGGCTGGATGCCAGGTGCCCACCAAGCTGCTCTGTTACTCCCCTCCAGAGCTTGCCAGGGGAGAGAAAATATAATGAAAGGCTGGTGGATCAAGATAAGGACAGAGAGAGATCACTAACCAACTGCAGTCATCCACAAAACAGTCTAAACTTGGGGAAGTTAGTTTCATTTACTGCTAATGAAATTAGAGTAGAATAATGAGGAATAGACCCAAATCTTTAAACCCCCTTTCCCCCTGCCTTCCCAACTTTACTGACAATTTTCTCTTTCTCTTCCTTCCAGGGGCACAGGGGGATGGGCAATGGAAGCTGTGATCAGGTCATCACATGTTGTCTCTGCTACTCCTTCCTCCTCAGGGAGAGGACTCTTCATACTCTTCCCCTGCCTCAGTGTGGGTCCCCCATAGGGTCACAAGTTCTTCCAGCAAACCTGTTCCAGTGTGGGTTCCTCTCTCCATGAGACCACCACAGGTCCTGCCAGCAGCCTGCTGAAGTGTGGGTTTTTCATAGGGTCACAGCCTCCTTCAGGCATCCACCTGCTCCAGCATGGAGTCCTCCAGAGGCTACAGGTGGATCTCTGCTCCTCCAGGCCCTCCATGGGCTGCTGGGGCACAGCTGCCTTACCAAGGGTTGCCCCACAGGCTGCAGGGGAATCTCTGCTCTGGTGCCTGGAGCATCTCCTCCTCTCCTCCTTCACTGACCGGGGTGTCTGCAGAGCAGTTCCTCTCACATATTCTCCCTTTTGCTCTCACTGCACAGGGTTTCCCCCCCTCTTCTTAAATCTGCTATCCCAAAGGCACTACTGCCATCATCACTGATGGGCTCAGCCTTGTCCAGTGGTGGGTCCATCTTGGAACTGGCTGGCATTGCCTCTCTGGGACATGGAGGAAGCTTCCAGCAGCTTCTCAGAGAAGTCACCCCTGTTAGCCCCCTGGCTACCAAAACCTTACCACACAAACTCAATACAATGCCTTTAGGCAAACATGGAAAAGGAGGGTGGGAAGCAGAGGGGGAGGATTACTTCAGCAGTTCTTGGGAGAGTTCCCAGCTCTGTTCACTCTGGTTTGCCCTCAGGCTAACAGAGCTTTCCCTGTACAGCACCCAGCAACCAAAATGCTTAGGAGGGTCAGTCTGCTAGCAGCACCTGCTCAGGAGATGGACCCTTGGACTGATGTCTTGCTCAAGGATTGTGGTTCTCACCTAGCCCTGTGAGGTTAAATAGCTTGCTTAAGTATCAAAAAAGGGAGCATGTTCCAAAGACAGCTTTCATACAGGATTTGAGCACGATGAACAGGCAAGCGCTTGTTTCATGTTTGCTGCTGGATGTAGGCAAAGTAACCTCAGCACAGCAGAGCTGCTGACATTGGAGTTCTAAGTACTGATCCCAAAGGCTCTAAGGAGTGCTTGGCCTGGCACCTCTCCTTGCATCATTTTTTCTGCACTTTCCTTAGGTCATTTGACAGGTTGATCTGAGTCACAGCCTCTGCTGCAAAGAACCTGAAGTGATAGGAAGGGTTGTGAATCTGCATGGAGTGTTGTCAGCAGGGTTGTATTTACAGACCTGCATAAACACTTCTCTGTGCTCTTCCTGGGTACAGACACTCTCTTTGGTCTCAGACTTTGCAGAGAACTTAAATTCATTCCCATGGAGAAAAATTCACAAATGAGAAAAACAGGCAAGTATCTACTTAACCGTAAGACAAATCAGTATGGGATCACTGGTAATAACAATTTAGCTTTGCTGTGATGCTGGCAGAGGCAGTCTCTTTATCTCCAACCTGAATCAGAGTAAATTTGGTGGCACAGGGCTGCACTGTGGGTGACAGTGACAACAATCTGCTGCCTGGGCAGCCTGGTTGAAAAAGCAGCCTCAGAGGTGTACATGCTGTGTCCAGACTGGCTCTGGCCAGTTTTCCCACCTGCCACTGCTTCCTGTTATTGCGGGGTTGTGTTTAATATTTGTATTTACTGACTTTCTGTCCAGATTTTTAGATACTGGTATAGACTTGCTTCAGTGCTGCTATCTCTGATGAGTTACTTGCTATATTTCAAAGATTTTTAGAGCCAGAGAATATATATTTTTCAAGTGTGCTTTTAATCAGGGAAGCAACTAAGTAAAAATAACTCCATTCTGATTTCAGAATGGTTCCCCTAGTGGATTTCAAGACACTTGATTATTTTGACAAATAGAAATCTTTATGCTGCTTCTCCCTGCAGACGTTATAAAACTATGGAAGAGTGGCCTGCAGTCTTTTCTGCCTAGAGCACCTGATACTTTAACTCCTAGGCACAGTCCTGAATATGCAATTCAGAGTCTTTATTACCTGTGCTGCTGTTAGAGACAGGAGAAATGTAGCATGATTTTTCCAGTCTCAAAACAGTATTTCTGAACTGTCGGGGGAGAACGAGCCCATCACTGAGTTGTAAACTGAGCAATAACAGAATGAGTGCAGGCTCTCTGCTGTCACTTCTCTGTAAGCTGACTGCTCTGGTGGTGGGCTCCTACTGACAGCAGAGCAGGAGGCTCTGTGCCGTGCTTTTTTTCACTCCTGCCACATACTGCTTAGGCATGCTGAGGCTTAGCTGCTGTGTTGCTGATTTGAGATGGAGTCGAAATGTAAAATCTCAATTTCAGCCTGGATTTCAAGCCCTGTGAGCTTGAGGCTCCTTTGATATGAAGGGTTTTGTTTGAAATCCTAGCACAAGTGAGACACAGCTGTAATGTCCAAGGGCCTTCTGAATCTGAGTTTTGGTGTGACCCTTCTGGCTGTGTATGAGCAGAGAGACCTTTGTGTCTTGTTGGCAGCAAACCTGAATCCAAAACTTCCTGAAACTATTAATAAGCGCTCATTTAATGTGTTTGTGATAACAGAAATCTGGGGGGTGGCGAGGGGGGGTGGCTTGCCTCTACTGATTGAGCAAGTTGTTTCTGAAAATTTTGTAGGAGCTGGGGGAAAGGCAGAGCTATGAATCCTACTGTGGATTGAGCCAACTCAACACCGTAACTGAAAGTGCAAACCAGGACAAAATGATGTGAAGTAGATGTGGAGATGAACTGTTGGGTTTACTCTTACCTTCTGTGTTGCCCCTAAACGCTGAAGTCAGAATCTGGTTGGCAGCTTGTTCATCAGGGTTTGGACATAACAGAGATAGGATCCATGCCTCTTGCACCATCCAAACTCCTTCTTAAGCAGTGTTTCCTACAGCTGGTCAGGAATGGATCTTTGTTCTCATATACAGCCTCAGTATATGTCAAATGAATTTTCATTTACATTTTCTGTCCTAGGGTTTTCTTTTGGAAAAGGTGTGGGCAAAGGATTTTTTGTTAAACTAAATCTAAAAGCTTCCTTTTGTAACTGTGACTTCATGCTTTGCTATATTCAGATGCAAACCAGTAATCTCCTATCCAATTTGGCCACCTTCCTCTAATAGATGGACACTACTGCCCTGGTACGCTTGCATCTCTGTGGTTGTGAACATAAATCCACTTCAGACCATTATAGAAACAGAAGGTCCATCAAGATGAGCTGTGTGCTCATTACTTAATGGGCATTTAGTCCTTAGGGATTCTGACTGTCCCAGTGCAAGGATTTGGAAATCTTTCTCTGGGAGGAGGCTTCCAGGTCTCAGTATTTGGATGACACTTGGTACTCTGTAGTAACTGGTGCTACTTCAGGGAAATGGCCTCACTCATTTAAGGTGTATTCAGGGAGCAGACTTATGAAAGGAGAAAGACCAAAATAGAAGCCACTGTTTTTCTAAAGGAGCCTCTGATTTGGGGTTTTTCTTTTGTCATGATTGTAACAGCCTATACATCTGCTTCTCAGGGGTTCATTAAATTTTAGGAACTGTTGGATTTTCAGAGAAATCAAACAGAAGACAGATTTTCACTCATATCTCTAAATAAATATTTGAAAGGAAGGAGAGGCTAAGAGTTAAAGGAAATGGAGGTGACATTACAGATTTGATTCTGTCACTGCTACTCATTGGTATATTTTTCCTGATAATTATAGTGAGTCCTTTTCAGTTTAGAACCATTTGTTTCAAGGTGAACATTAATTTAACATCAAAACAAAAATAATCTGAGATACATTTGATGCCACCTAATTAGTTTAGCTGAAAATCCCAGTCAGAGACCAAGACCTCCTCAGACCAGGCTTTCTATACTCTTAATAGAAAATCAGTCCTTAACTCAAAAGAGTTTGCAGTAAAAGTGTCAGAGGAGAGAAAACCAACAAAAATGACAGATGGGAGAGTGTGCAAAGAAACAGCAAGCTAATTAAGATTAGCATAATAAGCAATGCAATGAGGGTATTGTAATGCTCAGTAATTACAGACAAGTAAGAAACTGATGGGTGGTGAATTTCTTATTTTCTGCTTGAAAGTAATTGAATTCTTTCCTGCTGTTCTCTCTGTGTGCAGGAGAGTATTTTCAAAGGCCCTTCCTGCTTTTTGGTGTGGTAACTTCACTACTTGGGCGTGTTTCCTTGGGCTGCCAGACACCTGGTCTGATGGAAGCTGTACCTAGAACCATGGGTGCTCTCAGCATGTAGAAAGCATTTTCCAGTATGGTTTCATACATCCTTTTGAGGCTTATGTTTCACTCTTTGCATATTTTGCCTACTTACAAGTCAGTGTTAGTGAACATACAAAGAACCTGTTACTATTGGGAGAGGAGTGAAATAGCTAGAGTAAGGATGCTGACATAAATGCTGCCTACTCTGAATGCAGCCCTCCTTCCACAGTCACATTTGGTGGTGTGACCTGCCAGAGTGGTCAAGAGCAGGTCCAAGAAGGGAAGCCTGTTCAGTAAATGAGGCCAGGCTTGTGAGCCGCTGCAATCAAAACATGCTCTTTACTCCACAGACAGGGGAACAGATGGCTCTGGAGTTTATGAAATCAGGTAATAGTCTCTTGTTGAGAGAAGCACATTAAATGTGTCAATCAGCCACAACTTGGAAAGCCCCCATTTGACTACTTGAATAATCAGAGCAGGGTCTCCCAGGGCTGTTAAGCTGAAAATCTGTCATTGTTTTCTCCGGGGAGTATAAAGTATGTGGTAGTAACAAACTAAGAGGGCATGTTTTTAGGGAGAAAATGAAAGTACAGTGATAGTCCTTTCAGTATGTATGGCCCTGGGACGAATGTCCTTATGTCTATATACTCTGCTGTGGACCCAGCAAAGCCTGACCCCTGAAATCTAAAGTTCCTGCATTCAGGTTTTAAGTTGACCTTAGTTCCTTTGAAGTAAGATTGACTTGCATTGGTTTAGTGTCTTCCTAGTCTCCATAATTATGCAACATAACTATGCAAACTCTGCAGGTTTTGGCTGTGTGCTGGAAGAGCTGCTGCCTCTTTTGAGAGAGAGAGAGGGAAGGCTGTTATCCTCTAGTTTTGGTTGTATTTTTGTACATCTAGCTGATAAGTCCCAGCTCATTCAGTTATTATATCAGAGACCTCTACAGTTGGAACCTCTGTCAGCTGCTAAGCTACTGCTCTTCACAAAAAGGAACACTTTCTGAAGTTCAGTTCTATTATAGATAGAATAGGAGTTCTCAAAGGAAGCTCCATTGTCTCCAAGGCAGGAGTAATTTTCTTTCCTCTGGCAGCAGACTGTGTCTTGGCTTCAGGTACCTGCCTACCAGCTCCCTGTGAGCCAGAGCTACATGAGAAATGTAGCACACAAACTTCACAGAGCAGAGTCATCTGAGAATCTCCCGCTACTGCAAAAATCACATCTGAAGCAGGTTTTCTGTCTCACCTTCTGCCTTGTGAATGTCTATTTTATGTGGTTCTTTTTTAGGACACAGCTTGGGCTTGTTTTGTTCATGACATGAGTGTTGGGGTGCAGTGAAGGCACCTGAGTGCTGGGCAAGGGCCATCTCCACCTTATCCCAGCAAGGCAAGCAGGGCCAGGCTGGGGAGGGTTGTCAAGGTCAGCTGAGAGTCCAAATCATTGGACACACCCGTGGTGATGAGAGCTGTCTGAAGTCCAGCTGAGAACGCAGGTCAAGGTGAGGACCACATCCAGTGACACTGGGCAGGTCCGTAGTGGTGAGTGAAGCAGTTCTGAGGTCAAGTTAGGAAGATAGGATGCAGAGCAAGGTCCAGATCAACAGGTCTGTTGCCTGGCACAGACAGGGCTGGAGCTGCAGACAGGCTCATCTCCACAACAGCTGAGGCAGCCACTGGAGGCTCAGGGCTGAGCCCCTTGGGCAGAGGGCTTGGGGAAGGCCCTAGAGGAGTCAGGGTGACTCAGACCTTGGCCTGGCGCAGGCTGGCCACATCAGGCTGTTGGAGGAGCTCTGCTGAGATGGACCTCACATTATCAGCTGGAAATTTATGTAAGTGAGCTGCTCCATCTGTACAAAACAAATCTCCCAACAATAAACCATCTTCCAATCTCTTCTCTTGCCACAGATGGGATAGTATGATGGACAGAGCTCTTTTTCAGCCAGTTGTGGTTTGAGTCTGGCTTTGAAGTGTCTTCATGTGCTGCTGCAGTTGAAGTTTTTCCTCCATTTCCATTCCTCCTTCCTTCAAATGTAGGAATATTTATCTAGCAGCTGAAGCAGCATTTCTGTGATTTGCTGCAGGGGAAGTGTGTGTGTGTGTGTGTGTGTGTGTGTGTGCGCTGCCTTGTTGGGGATCCCTGATAGCTTCATGCTGCTCTAGGTGTTGACTGGCTCTGAAGGCTGATGGCTTTAGCTTCAATTTTTTTTTTTTTTTAAGAACAATTCAATATCTTCTTCCTGTTCAGTCTCTTAAGAGAAAACATGCACTCCAGATGCGTGATCTGTGGCAGAGAAAAATCAGCTATAAATTACTTGATTTCCGTTCAGAGTAGGGGCTTGTGCATCATTTTTCAAAGAATTTTGTGGGGGCATGAGGAGGCAGGGGCCATACCCACACTGTTTCTGTAGCACAGAGACATTTTGGTCTTCTTCAAGAGTGAAGTGCTGGCTTGCATTTTAGTGTGCCTTACTTGGGAGCTGTTTGCACAGGTTTTACAAGCCTCAGGTAAAAGGAAGCAAGCTACAGTCAGATAACCTTGAAAAAGACAGCTGCAACTTCCCTTTGTCTGTGCTGCGTACAAGCCCATGGCTGGACTATGTTAATTTTGGACTATTTCACTCTTCATTTTGAAAACATTACTGTTTCAGGGGTCCCCAACAAATCTCACTTGTCTTCAGCATCTTTTTTCATATGAGTCAAGGGGCTGGGGGCAAATAAAGGAGCTGAGAGGAAGATGACAGCCCATTGCCTGTGAGCCTCTGCTCTTCAATGCCTTTGCTGGATCCATCCTCAGGGTTACCAAAGAAAACCACCTTTATTTTGTTTTTTTTGAAAGTAGGGACCTGTCAGGTAGAAATGTGACCTAAAGCAGTAGCTCATTCACACAATAAGCACTGCACAGCAGTTGGTGTGTGAGCTGTCTGAGCCCAGTGCTGGAAGCTGAAAATGGAAAGTAACCCTCCAGCTGCCAAGAATTCAATGAGGGAGAATCCCAAACATGACCATCTCCCAATATCTACTGCAGAGATGGAGAAGAAAACTGGGCAGCATCCATGAGTCGATCTGGAAGATGTTTTCTTGCATTTTACAGGGTTTTCTTTTGTTAAAGTAATTGTGCAATGAAGTCTACTTTGTGTTAGCTCTAACTCGATGATGAATGATGTTTGGTAATGCAGTCTTGTTACAGGTACAGTCACAGGTCAGGTTGCATTAGTCATAAGAATCTTAATGCCAAGTCTAATTTAGCTATTCATTGGGAATAAAGAGCTAAAACCCCTCCATCCATAGCTACAATTTAAAATAAAAATGTCTGTTAAGGAGGAATGATGTTGAATAAGAGCTGTACTTTCCCCATCTAGGGTCTTGAAATCATGCTGGTTTAACTGTATAATGCTACTGTGGTCCAGTGTTTTTTATCATCAGTCAGTGCTTTTGAATGGGTAACCCTTGCACACCTGTTGGGCTTAAATTGCCCAGTTCAGGATGCCAGGCAAGCTCAGACCATCATGGGTAAAATATGTCTGTCTCTGTGAAACAAAGTGGAATCAGCACATTTTCATTTAGTTGATTACCTCAGATAGGACTGGGTATCCTAAAGTGCAGAAGGTTATACAGTGATGTTCTTTCAGTTTCTAAACCATGAGGTAATGTTAAAATGATTTGCACAGAACATGGTGGTTTCAGAAGGAGGTACTCCTCGCTTTTTCAAAGTGTAAAATGCTCAGTCCTTGTGGAGAGCTACAGTGGTACAGAATCTGATAGGAAGGTCTGGTGTTTTTGAAAGGAAAACTAAGTTTATCTACAGAGATACTATTGGGAGAGGTTCTTTATGCTTCAGAGGAATCCCAAACCACATATCAGATACTACCTGCTGTATTTGGGTTTTCCTGCTTTATAGCACCTGTCATTTGAATTGGATGCTGGATCTTTGGCTAGATTTATGGGAATATTTTTCTACCTTTTATATAGCAGCGATGTTGCTTTCCTATGTGAAAATACTTTTCCTTCAAACATTTGCTCCTAAGAAGAATGCTTGAGGCACTTAACACCTGCCTCATATTTGGGAATGGCATTTATAATACTCTGTTATTTTCTTTGGACTGTGGAACTATTTTTTAAAACAAAAAGGAAAAACCATAGCTGTGACCACTTCTAGTTGCAATGCCTGAGAGATGAGAACTGTGTGCTTGTGTCTGATGGTGTGCCAGAGGGGAGAACTTCAGCCCAGAGACATCTTGAGAAGCCAGAACATAGTCCAAGGGAGAACCCTTAACAAGAAATGCAAAATTCTGCTTTCTTGGGAGGGTAACTGTGGTACAGGCTGGGAACCAAGTGTCTGAGTAGCTTTGCTGCTGTGAGGGCCTTGCAAGCTGTGAGGGATGTCAAGCTGAATGTTGCCAACACGTGACCTAAATGTGAATAGGTGAACCAAATGCTGGGCTGCATTGGAAGAACTGGGACTACCAGATTCAAGGGAAAATATTCCTCTCCATTAGAGACTGGTGAGGCTTTGCCTGGCATGCTGGGTCTAGTTTTGTGTTTCTCCTAAAAAAACAAGGATGTTAAGATAATGAATTAAGACCCACTGAGACCTGCTGAGATGGGTAAGGGATGAGCATATAAATTGTGGGCAGAGTTTGAGAGGAATGGGTTCGTGTACTCTGCTAAGGTCAAGCAGAGGATTAATCAAGTAACAACCCACAGCTACTTAAAGGGAATAAGGAAAATCTCAGAGCCAAACCCTTCTCAGTAATTGCAGGTGGTGGGTCAAGGGTGCAGTGGCCAGGAGTGGCAGCTTGGAAGCTTCAGCTGCTTAAGATAAACTTTCATTTGTTAGGTACTGCTGCTGGGTAATAGTGCTGTAATGGTACCAGACTGCAGTTTGGTACTAGGCTCTGGAGATCATGTATCTCCATTCTTGGGCATTTTCAAGACTAAGATAGACCAAGCCATGGCTGAGCTGATCTAGTGTTGGCAGTAGTCCTTCTTGGAAAACGGCATTGGCCTGGAGACCTGCAGAGTGCCAGCCAGCACCTCTGCAGGCTGTGCAGCCCCCAGTTCCCAGACAGCCCTCTGATCTAGAGAGCTGTGAAGAGGGGAGCAGTGTCACTGGAGTCATGCTCAGCTTGGTCCCAGAGCACTGAGCTGCTCAAGGTGGGTCATGGATTCGGTTGGTAGAAGGGTGAAGGTTTGTGTTTATCTCTTGGCATTTCCCCCATTCACTTGACATGAGCCACGCTTGTTGCTGCCTCTGGATGAGACTTCATTAAAAAACACTCAGCTAAAAATAGACTGTACTGATCTAGAGTTCCTTGATTCATCTGAGAATGTGCCCTGCTTTCACTTCTTGCCATCAGCTGTCCTTTTGCTTTTAATTAAATTTGGATTTTATATTTTTTAATATGTTTTCTCTCTCCTGCCCCCTCCCCTGAGAATTTCATGTCTGTACCAGAGGGTTGAGTTTCTTCTGGGCTTTAAAAAGCAAAAAGTTATTAGCTGATACATAGTGTTTTCCACTGGTACGATAAACTGTGGTTTCTGTTATTTAAGGTTCAAAAGTTTTCTGGACTTCAGTGCTTCTTGAAACTTCCAAGAGACTGTCTGGTTCAGTGACGGAGTTTAGAGAGTACCTTGCCTTGCTTTAGTGTGGCTGTGCTCAAGTATTTAATGGTGCTTGTGACCAGCAATTTCAACTGAAGCAAAAATCAGTTTTTCTGGTTAGCCTGACTGGTTCTCAGTTGGTTAATCTACTAATGTACTGTAAGAAAAAGGTGTATCTTTAACAAAAATAAATAGGACCTCTTTCTCTGCTTGATTAAACTGCCACAGCATGGTTGATTTCAGTGAGGTCATGATGATACAAATTACATCATCCTTTTAGGTCTTTTTTAGCTCTGTGTTGCATGTTGGATGGCATGGTGGGGAACAGATTAATTACTGTGGAGCAGTTGCTAGTCTGTCAGGCAGAGCAGGTTGCTGCATTTGTATTAGTTGGATTAAAAATTGTTGAGAGAAATGCAGGTAAGTGCTAAGAAGAAGAAACTTGGTACAACTTAGGTCTGTTGTTTTCCATTAATTTTTTCTATTTTCTTAATAAATAATTTGTATTATTTGATATCTGGAAGAGTATTATTTGTCAGTTCCATTAAGTATTTGGAAGAAGCAATAAGGAAGAAGTTCTGAGGTCCATTAAATAGTAAGGAAGATCAAGAAATATTTTAAAGAAACTTTGAAGGGTGAATGGGAGTAAGAATGAGAATGAAATTAATCATGGCAGAATCCAAGTGAATATGTCTGATAAAATAATTTGCACTGATGTTTGAAGGAAATGAGTAATTTCAGAAGTGGTAAACAGGATAACTCAGATGGTACATGTCTACAGCATGGTATGGCAATAGAAAGCACAAGCAGCAGTGCAAGTGGGGTTTTTTAAATAAACAATGATTATTTTTTAATTTATAATAACAAATACATTAATTTGTTATTGATAATAATTGATTTGTTGAATAAATAATAATAAAAAATAATCTGATAATAAAGCAGTCACGATTTCTCCTTTATCTGCTTTTCAAGTAAGATCTAGCAAATCTGGTGCTGAACTTTCTGATACAACTGGGCTTTCATATACTGCATGTAAAATTATGGGAGAGGAACTGGAGAGTCAGAGAAAACATTGTGGTAGTTGTGAGCAGCATGGTTTAAGAATCTGGTAGAATATGATGAAGGAAAACAAGTATGGTAACATGAAGAGTAAAATTTGAGAAGAGAGAAAGGAATTCTTTAGGCATAAATAAATGAGTTTTAGAAAGGATGAGCTCCTGGGGAAAATAATCTCCTTTTCATCTGCAGAATTCTTGGTGGTACCATCATGGTAAAATGAAGCTGCATGACTGAGAGGTAAAGTGTGTTTAACAATTCTGCAGCACCTGGGAAGTTACTTAGGGTGAAGTAAATGGTTTGTGCAAAGTGAAGTCAACGGCAAAGTTCAAAATGAAGGCAATAGTTAAGCCTCAAAGAAGAGTAAACAAATGTAAGATGTGTACTTTGCCATCTACACATAAGAATTAGTTCCAAGTGGAGTCTTTGTTTCTGACTTTTGACTTGAGGGCACTGGGTCTTGCCTTTCCATGAAAAGGCAAAAATAATTGCAGATCGTTTTCCAGTCTGGAACAGTGTGACCTACCTTCTATGGATTTGGTAACTTAAAATAACTCCCAGCTCATTACGTGCACTTTAGTGCTGTCCCAGTCTGAGAACACTTCTTGGTCTCCACAAACTCCAAAGAGGTACTTGCTGCTGCATTAAAATTGTCACATTGGCACTTGGCATTTATCCTGAGTTCTCATGAATTTTCATGCACTGAAAAATGTCTAGGAGGTGTCAGTCTACTAAAAGTATAAATATTTTCTGCTGAAACCAGATGATGTGTTACAGCTTTGCTTCACATAAACTCTTCCTCTACATTCTTTTTGTAGTGTGGTTCAGAATGAGTGTGAAAGGGGCTAAGAGAATTAACCTCCTATTCTTCATGGTTTCTGAATTTAATCTTTCAGTTTATGATATTAATCCTTAAGTTTCTTGCACATACAGAAGGTTCAGAATGCTGCAGTTTTTAGTTCTGGCAGACAAAAAATATATGTAAGAAGCCTGAAGTTTAGAGTCATAATTTAGGCACTATATATAAATTATTTCATTTCACATGTTGGACTTCATTCTGCCTTATGCCTGTGAGATTTTTGTATTGCTATTCATTATTTGTCCACCCAGCTTTTCAAAAACTGTTTTGTCATTTCATTCAGCATTTGTCATTTTTATTTCTGCACATTGCTGTCTTTCCTATTTGGGGAGCCAGATCTGTGTCCAACTGAACTCTGTGTGAGGCACTGAATGACTCTGGCAGAGTCCAGCTTAAAGAATGGTGGCAACCTCAGGGCCTCCATCAGCACAAATGACATTCCCCTGCCAAAATAGTTACATTGCTGCTTTGGAGCTGATTGCTTGAGGAAGAAGTGCTCTCAGCTGGCTTGGACTGTGAAGAACAGTGTAAGATAATAATTTACAGAATTGCAACTGGATTCAGAAGGATCACTGGTGATTGTATAGGTGAGCTGAAGGCAGGTGTTAGTAGATGAGGTTATTCCTATGCTTGTCCAGTCAAGTTTTAAGCATCTTCAAAGATGGAGCTCAGGCTCTCTGTGAGCCTCTTCCTGTGGTTGGCCACTCTCCAACAAATTAATTTGTCTTTATTCTGTAAATACATGACTGCAAAAAGAATGGTGCAGAGGAAAAGCTTGGTCTGAAGCATTTGAAAATCTAATGGAAATAGAATCACTTCTTGCTCTTACCATTCCCTGCTGTAAACCAGTGGTAACAAGCTGGCTGTGAGGTGGGGGAAATGTCACAATATTCACAGTATCTTCACTAATTCATTGCTGCAAAATGGTCTTTTTGTTCCATCACCATTTATCTGGATGGAGGAGTTGGGAAAAGGTCTTGTATTATTTTTACAGACAATATATTTTTCCTATCCATTCTACAGACTCACACAAGGGTTTTGAGAGAAAGATAAAGCTCTTGCAGCTTATACCTGTTGAGACAGAACCAGCAAAAGCAAAGTATTCTCCATGCTATGAGAACCTTCCCCATGATTATGGGCAAATCACTTGAATTTGATGTCTTAGCCTTTTCATGGATGCCACCCTGCTTGGAGTTTGTTTGTAGTAGTTGTTGTTGTCTTTATATCTGCTGACATAAAAAATACACAGTGGACCATCTAATTTGATTGCCTGTATATCCCATCTTGAAGAATTTCACCAAAAAGGTCATGCTTCTGTAAGTTAGCTGTGAAGTGCTTGAGGCAACATGGTAAGAGGTCTTGTAGGTGTCTTGCATTTGCAGTTCCTCAGTGGCCCACGGGAACAGGGGGTGCCTGATCTAGTGCTGTCAGTCACTTGTGGTTTTTTATTGGTCTTGTTCAGCTGTTTCAGCTTTCTCCTTCCTTGCAGACTCTTGGGCAAATCCTGAAGTCTCTGCCTTTTCCTTACATCTCCACTTTACATTAAATGACTTTTCTTTTCACACAACTTAAAAAAGATCTGCTTGCAAACCTGTTTAGTTATATTACTTGTTAAGCCTGATTAACAGTATCTTTAGCTTATGGAATTATTGGGGTTTTGGTCTCATTAACGTGACTTCAGTAGCATTCACCATTTTGTCTGAGAAGTGTTAAGCCTGCATTATTATGGAGAAGGATCCGGTGTTGATTTTCTGTGTGATCTTGTACAACATAAAATGTTCCTGGTAAGATGGAGACTTGAAACCCACAGCCAGAAATGAGAGAGAGAAAAACTGAGAATGAGCCTTATCAATACTGAAAAACAGTGCTTAGGGGCTTGGTTTCTTGCTGGCTGATGGGAAGGGGGAAAGGAACCTTGTACGTAGAAGAAATGAAGAATCTTTAATTAAAGTCAAATAACAAAAACAAGCAAAAATCCTTGAGCTATTATCTCTGATCTCTCTATATGCTTTCTCTTTATTTTGTTTCTAGGATTTCCCTACTGCCCTTACTCGTCTGCAAGATTTCTTTTTTTCCTGAGATTTGCATTTAGAATTAAATTTTCCTTCCTTCTCCCATGTGCATACAGGAAAGAAAACATTTTTATTGCTATAGCTGGTGATATCTGCTCATCAGTAGGATGTGAAAGGGCTTTCATATTTGGTTTGCTATTTTTTGTTTCCCCTGCTACCTCTCCTCTGTGAATGTCAGATTTTCAGCTGCCAGAGTGAGCTGGTGGAAGAGAGTCTGCTTGAGGGAATTGTGACGTGGATTAGGATTGAATTCTGCATGCTAAAAACTATCCTGCAACCCTGGAAAAAACCACTCCAGGTCATTTCCAGTGCTGGAGTCCCTTCCCTGTTCTACTGCCAAGAGTAGCACTGGAGGAGATGGCGTAGCTGACAAAACCAAATGTGTTCTCCAGCACACAGAGGATTTTGAAATTGTATCTCTGTTCTGGAAAATAACTGTGTAAAAGGTACATGACTGTATTTCTTGGACTGTGTTGCTTGTGGCATCAGAATTTGCAGTGCTGAGTACAAAGAGACATTCTTTTCTTACCTATCTCAGGAGACTAATGTAGCAAAATGACACTTGTCCTCATGGAATTTTCTTGTAGTACTTGGAGTATTTGCTATTTTTCATAAAATCCCAACTTCTACATGTTAATATTTCAAAATGTTAGTGTTTATGTTTTCCATGAGCACATTTTAAACTTTGTTTTCCAGAGGAAAAGTTGTCACTCAAATGTCACACTTTCTAGAGTCTCTCAAAAGTTCTGCAATATTCAGACTCTCAATGTTCAAGAAAAGAAATGCATCCTGAATTTTAATCCAGCCTCACAGTTTTAGGAGTTTGATTCTTGATTTCTCCATGTATAAGAGAAAAAGTATTTAATTGAGCTGGTTTTTATCCCTTTTTGGTCTACAGCAGACCGGGAATCTAGTGAGCTGACTCAACCAAAGTCAGTTATAAATCAGAAGAGCCTGTGGGAGGTGGTGAGGTTGCCCAAAGATCATTTCAGGTGTAATGGGAAGTTGTCAGGGCTGTCTTGTTACCACTTTGGGGTCAGCTACATGACTGATAATGTGAAGGATGATTGGAAGGTGCTGTGTAGTCTTAAACCTTCAAGGAGAAAATGTCCAATCTTGCAGAATCAATTACCAACTGTCCTCTCAATTAAGAGAAGTTGAGACAAGTGAGGGTAATGTTGTGTCAATTTTGTGACATCGTATTTCTTGACACAGTAGCAGGATGGCAAATCCCCATGGTCAGTTCCATCTTCAGCCGTAACCTGCTCCAGGCAGGGTAATGGTTGGAGTCAGGAGACAATAAATTCAAGGAAGCCCTTAGCTGACACTGAACTTTAACATGAATAAATATGTTAAGCAGAGGACTTGGGTCTGAAGTGACCAGATGCTTTGCTGAGTGTTTGTACACACTGGTTTTATCTTTCTGTAACCACCTTGCCTAGAATAATATAATAATTCTTGGCTTGCTTATTTTCTTTCACTCTGTGATCTCTGGCTTAGACTCAACTGTTACAGAGATTTGTTTGATCTCCCTTCCATTGGTTGGGATCCCTGAAAGTCATTAGGACAAATTCATCTCTTGGATTACCCACATGCCTTGTTGCTTTTGTCCTGCCTTGACTAACAAGTTTTGACAAGTAAATTATCAGATCAATAGCCCTTGTCAGACAAGGCTGATGGAGAAAATGGAAAGCAGCTTCAAAGCACAAATGGTTTATTGTCTCAAGAAACATAGCAGATCTACAGGGATGTTGAACCCAATTATCCATATCCTCCTTGGATAATGCTAAGCTGTTTCAAGCTAATTACCCAGAGTTTACACCAATCTGGATATGAATTTCATCTAGTTCTAATGAACTTTTATTCTTTGCTGTGCTCATCTCAACTGAAGTGAATTTCACTTTTGAGTTAATGTTGGTTTTGTTTTAATTACATCGCAGCAGACTAATTGGATGGCTCGGGACTAGATGCTTAATAACTTGATATTGCATATTATTAGTGCTGTCATTTAATATTAGAGGATGAAAGAAAGTTATTACTAAGTACAGAGGTTTTGGAGCTTATTCTTCCAGGAGGAGCATCCTGGATTTTTCCACTATTTGGTTTGCTCTCCTTTGACTTAGTGGCTGATAGAGCTGTTAGTAAGGTCTATAAAAAGATTCCCATTGATTTGAACAAAGATTTTATAGATGCTGATATAGGTCTCAATTTAGAAAAGTACTTTGGCAGGTGAATAAATAAGTTTTCGTATCAACAGAACTTAAGTACATGCTCAAAAAAAAAAAGCACTGAAGCATGAATCAAGACTTAAAAGGGTAATTTATTCAGAAATGCTTACCTTCCAACTTCCTAGAAGAAAATACTAAAGCATTTTAAAAGTGGATTAACCTTTCTCTTTTAATTTTTACCTTATAGTTGTGACTGATTTATCTTTCATATTTTTGGTTTGAGAAATTACAGAGAAACCTCAAAACTTATTTCCAGTCTCTCTGCTACTTCATTCACCAACAGCTTGTATTTTTCAAGTCTGCTTCTGTTCTTCCTTACTTCTTTTAATGTTGGTTGAATGGCATTTAATCTGTCTAAACTGAGTGGGAGTATTACTGCTTAATTCACTAATTAAGAGATTTGTTCCCACCAACTTCAGAGAGATGGCTCATGTTACACAGCTTGATGTGAGAACAGAATCCAGTCTTTGGGGTACTGGGCCTCTATTTGAGCTCAGTCTTGTATTTAGCAAAGCCCTGGCAGTGAAGTTTACCTTTGAGAACTACCAGGGAAGTCAGTGGGACTATTCACTTCTATCAAATTTAACATGCAGAGATGTTTTTAAATATGGTGTTGTCTTTACAGAACAGGTCTATATTCACTCCTGATGATTTTTACGTCTTACAGATAATTTCATGTCTTATAATGGTATTCCAGTGTTTACTGCCTCTGCAAAGCACATAATTATGTTCCTAACTGTTCCAGTTGCTACTTCAGCATCTCTGTGCAAAGTGCAGATGGTCTGAAGAGAAGGAAGCCAAGTGCAAAGACTAAAAGTTGTACATTTCTGTGCTCTCATCTTTGTTTCTTTAAATTTTAGGTGGCACTTCCATGGTTTAAATGGAAGTTCTTATATTAAATCTGTTTTATTAGTTATTTTGTTTAAACTCATTTAGGTTTTGGAATGACTGCGTTACTAGCAGTCATTAAGATATTGTTGGAAAAAAACCTGCAATTAAAAAATTGCTCTATTGCTTTGCTTTCTGCACTTCTCTTATTCTAAGATAATAAAACCTAATGGGTCAGTTATGATTTTTGTGACTCATTAAATCAGCACAGTGCAATTTATTTAGAGTTCTGGAAATAAACTATTTTTTAAAAAATCTATTCTTATCTGGAAGAAAAAAAGTAATGTTTTTAGTCATGTGAACTTTAGTAACTTTTCTCTCGAGTTCCTATCTGCAGCTCAAAACTTACAATGCATGTTGAGACACAAAGATACAGTTAAGTGGAACTTCAAGTCCTTCTATACTTCTCAGCTTGATGGAATTTACATTTTGCCAAGGCTGATCACAAGCTAATGTTGCAGTTTCTTTAACTTAAGGTGATGAGCAAAGGCACAGTGTATTTGAGGAGTCAAACGTTCCAGTCTCTAGCTAGAAAACAATGAGACTTTAAACGGAGAGCTGAACGCTTTTGTTCTTATTTTGTTAGGTCTAAAGTCTTTCTTAGCTATTCTTTGAAACCATGAACTGTGAATAATTTTTATTGTTAGCAGAGACTCTGCTGTTACCTATGGTTCCAGGAGCTAGAATTGTAAGAGAAATACTAACAGGTTGCAGATAGTAATCTGAGTTTTTGACAATCTAATTGCAGTTAATAATGCTGATAAGCTAGCTGCAGGTCTTAAAAATGATTAGAAACAGTGGAGTTTGTAGTTTTAGACAGATAGTGCTATGCCAGCCATACATCATCTTTTCACTGGAGTGACTTTATTACATATGACTCTGTTGCTTTTATATTGTTTATCTGCTAGCCATGTCAGCTGTACCTAACAGAGAATCTGAACTGTGTTTCTAGACTTACTTGAAATTGTTGTTGTTTGGATGCAGTAACACACTGGGAATGTGAATAAAACATCATGCAGACCCCTGCTTTTTCAAGTTTAGGTGCAATTAGAGTAAGAAAGTTTTGCATGTAGTGCCCCAGAGCTGTGACTGAAGAGCAGACAGCTATTTAAATGTTCTGAAAAAAAAACCCAAACAAAACTCTCACAGGCATAAGCTAACTAGTTTAACTGAGATTAAATGCTGCACTGCAGAGTTATTTCAAATAGAAGGAAATACGAAATACTGAAATGTAATAATACACCTCCAGAATGCTCTCTCATAGAGATTCTTGGCAGGTAATACACTGAATAGAATGCAAATAAATTTGGTTTTAATAGTAATCAATAGATTATTGTGTGGGTGTAGAACAAATTTACTGTTTGGATCACACATGGTGATTCTGCACTATGTACCCATTGCTCTTCTTCTACTTTTCCCGTTTCAGTGGGAAGCCACAAGATCTGCACACAAATGTGTGTTGAAGTCACACCCAACATGCAGCTCAACATACGGATGTATTGCAAACAGTGCTTTTTACCAGTGTCTCCTCGATTGTAGCTTGGAAAATCCTTGCTTTTTGAAATGATCCAAATTACTGAACATCAATCCCATTGTATGAAAGCAATGTTGATCTGTGAGCTGCTGTGGGAACACTCTTGTGCCAAGCAGGTCGCCAGACAGAGGCTGTGTCCCACTTGACGTGTCAGGAAGGCCAAGAGGTTGTGCTGTGTGTTTTGACCTCAATGAGCCAGCTGGGAACATGCAGGTGGCAGAGACCTGAACACATCTCCCTGCATGTTCATTTTGTATGTGAGGTCTTTGGTGAAGGTAGGCCAAGAGCAGGTTTGGTTAGCATTCATATGTATGCAGCTACATGGCTGTTCAGTAAGGATGAAAGAGGAATTAGATAGAAGATAGGCAATTAGAGTGATGAAATTCTATATTCAACAAAGCACAGGAAATACATAACAATCAAATATTGAGCCCTAGTTTTAATTTTCTGAGTCCCCAGGCCAGTTCTTTTTAACCACAAAATAATATTAATGTCACTACAGCTAGTTTTTTACAAGATAGACAATATTAGAAATTACTCTTGTGTAGCACATTATAGTCTGAGTAATAGTGATGCCTCTAAGACTTTTTAAAATATATCTTTCAAAGCATAATGGGAGCAAGACTAACTTTCCAAGAAATTGTGTATTCACTGATATTACTTTGCATTTCTTTCTACTCTCATTACTGCTGAATTGGGGGAGATCATGCCTCTTCTCTACCTTTTTTCTTTCTACATTATAAAGTAGCAGTAGCTATAAAATATGTGCACTAGTATGAAAAAACACCCCAATGTTTAAAACAGCCAGCAAGAAATCATAAACTGGAATGCAAGTTTCGTATTTCTGAGAAAGCAGCTATTGTAAATTAAGTCAGGTTTATTTATGAGACTTATTATTGTGAAATATAGAATTGGTCAGTGTACTGTGGTTTTCACAGACGGCTACTCTCTTAAGAGACAGGGTAATTATGGTCATAAATATTGTGTGTAATCCTGATGGTTAGAAAGAGGAGGAAAGGTTAGAGAGGAAAGGCTGTGAAAGGATTTTGAGGGGGCGTGCTGTTGCCAGCAGGGGTTTAACACTGTTTGGAAACCTGATTAGAAGTATGAATGCAAAAAAATCTGCATCACCAGCAATTCATTATTACCAACTTTTTCTTACTAAGTGTTTGGGGGAGAAAATGATGTTGTAAATGGGTCTGCCTCAAATGAAGGCAAGGTAAAATTCTGTTGTTCCTCAGAGGTTCCCAGTGGAGGCTGGCAGAGCTGGCAGAGCCCTCACGGGGGTTGCCTGGTGGCAGCCTGAGGTACACTGTGGGCTCCTGAAGGGGCCACAGCGAGCGCTGGCTGAGGCCTGGTGCCCTGCAAATGTAATGCAGTTTTCAGAGAAGCAGACAGGTTTGTTCAGTCCTGGCTAAAGGCTGGAAAGAGAATTAGTGAGCCCTTAATCAAATAACTTCAGTTCCGGTCCTGCTGCTGCACTTCTTGCCTGCTCTAAACAGACCACTCTCAATCTGTGTGCAAAACATGGAGGGAAGCTTTGGAAATAACTCCCTGTCACAGGCTGTAGATATTTTTCAGAACAAAGCTGCTCCACCTGCACACAAGGCATTTTGGTGGACACGGGGCACCAGGAGGCCCTGATGGCCCTGCCCAGCCCCCTGCTGCAGTGGGAGCACCCCAAACCAGCTTTGCTGTGCTCAGTAAATGTCATACTCGAGAAAGAGGTGAGAATGAAGCTTGGCAGGAGTTCTGTCTGTGGGTGTATATTTGTATCCCTGAGCTGTGACCTTTCCACCATCTCCAGGTATGGGAGGAAGCTGTTGTGTTGAGGTGTTGCCTCAGGTACCTGTCAGCAATCAGTGTCGCTGTTGCAGCATCAGAAGCGCTCATTGCTGAAAGCCTCCCTTTGTGGCTGTCATGTTGTTTACCTCTACTGCCTGCTGCACAACAACAGCACAGATGTTTTCAGGAGATGCCTTTTTCCAAGTGTTTGTCGGAAAAGACCACGTACTGGGAAGGAGTGGGGACTACAAATACATCAGAATAAAGCTATGCAGGAGAAAGGCCATTGAAAAATAGAAGTATTTCTGTGAGAAAGTACTCACACAGGAGGTGCTATAAGTCTGACTTGTAAAAAGAAAAAAAAATGGAAATTTTAGCAGCCCTTAAAGCTGCCTGCAGTAATGCTGCCTCTTCCAGAGGGAGGTTGATTTTTCCCTTGTTCTGATGGTGAGATGGCTTTAGTTTAGTTAGACTGTGATGGTGTGATGGTCCCCAAATGGTATATCCTTGCATTAGTGCTGCTTTTGGATGGGCATTTATTTGGCAGTAAGTAAATGCTCCTTACCGTATGACTTATTTACTCAGCATGTCACTGAAAAACTACCAAACAACTTTCAGGGGATAACAGAGACTTACTGCTGCTTTGGACTCAGGATTTGGTTTAAACTAGCAGTCTGCAGGTGAATGGCTCCTCTGTTTATCAGCCTTTTTCATGCCTTTTTCCTGGGTTTTCAAAATAGTAGGGAGAGTAAAAGCCGCTGTGGGCTCTTGCCAACTGACTGCCTCCAGTTTCAGTTTGTTGCTTCCTCAGTCCTCTCATGGCCGCTGTGATACCATTTCATGTTAGATGTTTTCTCTCAAAAGGAACATTGGTTAGTGTGCCACAGCTAGGCTGTGATGCATGAGGAAATGGAGGTAGAAGAGCAGTACTACTTCTTGAGGTGCTTTGTGAACAGAGCCTGTCAGCAGAAACATGAGTGAGGCACCTGTCACACAGCCATCAAAATCCCAAAGAGGAAACTTCTTCAGTGAGAAGAAAAATCCTCCCTGACCTGCTGTGTGATAGGTTGTTAATGGCACTGTCCCCTGATGATGCAAACGTGTACAAAAGTGCAAATAGCACAATAAATACTTCAGGGTGTAACCTGCTTAACAGCTGGGATCAAGCTGAGCTTTCTACACAGTTTATTACAAAGGGCTGTTCGACATAAGAGAATGCAACAGTGGCTGACGCAGCACGCTGACACTGCTGTGGGTGGGATGGGGATGCAGGAATAAGGATGACTGAAGCTTGTACACCTGATAGATGGAGGAAGAGAGCTGGGTTAGTGGTTGTGGCAGTCATCATGGGGTGATCCTGTTGGCTTTTTGCTCTGGCAGTTATTATAGATGTTAGCAAGGGAATCCTTGGAAAGAGGGGATGGGTAGCAGATGCAAGGCCTGAGTCGTTAGCCTGAGCTTGCCTTGTGCTCTCCCAAAACCACAAAACAATAGCAAAATCTGTTCAGCTTGCAAAGTTTGCCTGTATGTGGTACAGGTAGCATATCCACAGTGAACTGAATGGGCCTGGAGTGCCCCTGTGATGGGTTTTGTGGAATGGACTGTGACGCCATCAGTTATCTTCAGTCCTTTTCACCTCCCTTTTCTATACCTACCAAGGGGAGATTAAAATGCCACATCACTTCCAAAGACAACCAGGACAGCAATTTCAAGGTGAGGCGTGACTTTATGAGGATAGAAAGTTTTAGAAAACATGGGAATGCACACTGCAAAACTGAAAGTTAGATGAGCATCTAAATAGCAGCTGTCCAAGCTTCACTGAAGGCACTCACATTTCAGAAAATTGAGACTTTTATAATTAAAAAAAAAATCCTAGGAGAAGGGCAAATTACTGTCCTTACACACCACTTAGTTTTGCTTTTGAAATTAGAGGAGAGAATTAGCTGTGATTATAGCTAGGCAAAATTTGAAGTTTTCATCACACTGGGAATGCCTGCATTTCAATATTTGACTTTGTTCCAGGTTGGTACTAAAACATGAAATAGTGGGAATTCCAAAACTCTCAATTTGATTTTTCTTTAATTAAAGCAAAATACTTTCACACTTTTCAGGTTGAAAATACTTAATTTCTATTATTGTTTGGCTCTGCAGTGTTTCACTTTGAGCCTGTTTAGTATTTCAGCTACGTACCAGATGAGGGCTGTGGTTAACATGCATGATGTGTTTTCCATTCTCCCTTTTGGGTTGGCCTGCTTTTTTGGACTGCATCTCCAGGGATTATTCAAAATTATGCAGTTTCTATAATATATCATACAGATCCCTCAGAGGAAGATCTACATTGCATTATAGGAAATGTAATCTTCTGAGCCATTCAATTTATGTTAGAAAATGTGGGCCCATACCTCAATTCACAAAAACCAACATGCTTTTAAGAAAATGCAGTTTAGTAATTTCTTAATGCAAATTCAAGAAAACATTTTTTGTTAGATCACGCTAAAAATAAAACTACAAACACCTTTTGTAGTAAGGAACTCTGAATGAGATATTTTATCTGAAATTTCCTTTGATGGTTGTAGTAGTAATGATTAATGGTTTTCAGTGGGAAATACTTGCTTTGGGAAGTTGTATATTTAATTGGCAAGCTCTAGTATTCCTGAAATTTGTATTTGTAGAAGTTTTGTTCACTGGCTGAATGAACAAACCCAGAGGTTTTCCCTCTGCTGATGTCTGTACAAGTATACCAGTCAGACACTATGAAATTTCGCCATAGAGATTCTGTAAGTGCTCTCAGTTTGCCATTGCCTTCCAAGATGTTCAGGTCACTAAGACTCAGTAATGGTTTGGTTTACAACTGTCAGACCATGGAAGAAGAAATCTAAAATAACCTGCTGAACAGGGTGCAGGGATAGTGAGGGGAGTGGTAACCTGAACTGGTCAAGGTTTTAAAGTAGTGAGTGCCCATGAGATTGGTTAGGGAGAAGTGTGGAGAAAACAGCTGCCATCTGATTAGGTATCTGGTATTATCTAGTTCATATTAGCCTTGTTAAGAAGCTTATCTTAGGTATTAGTGTAGTCAATCCAATGAATATATAATGTGAGGCATTTGGGGATGTCTTTAAAATTTTTTCACTTCTTTTCTTTGTACTATTTTTTTAGTTCTTTTGTTTTGCCTCTGAGTTGTTTTTAAACAAGGCATTGGCCAACACACACAGGGGATGGTGGATAAAATAATCCTAACAGCTTTTCAGAGTGGCATATGTAATTGGGATGAGATTTCCCTTAACCAGCTGCACTCCAGTATTCTTTGTTTCAAGTTGTTTTTGAGTGTTGTGCTGACACCGGTTTTCAGATGAGATTAAAGAGGGCTTTAATTTGAAATGAAATGTGGTTGTCACTGACTGTGTTGGGAGAGAATTTCCTTCTCTTTCAGTTTTTTCTGCCTTTTAAAAGTGTAAGTCTGAGGAATTTCTTTCCACCACCATTATGTAACAGAGATGCTTGCACTTGTGCGTGGCAACGTTTTCTGAAGGTTGTCCAAGGTCATGGCTCCCATGAGACAAACAAAAGCCTAGTGCTTCCCTCTCTGTTTTTTTGGAAAGGATGAGGGATGCTTTGCAGGCTTCCTTATGTTAGGATAATAATAGGAAACAATAGTCTGTTAATGCAGACTTTGCCGAATTGAATTAGCTCATTGCCTCCTGTGGCGTATTAGCACACTGTCTGCAACAGTGATGGAGCTGGATCAAGGTGACCCACAGCTCCTTTCAGTAATTTATCTAATCAACTGCACAGTAATTTACTTAAGGTTGAAAAGGCAGAGGAGTTACTTCATGACCTTTGTATCTGTCAGTTCCTACTCCAAAGTGTGATTTTTAAATTTTTTTTAACTACCTGTTTTATATGAAGTTGTACAACGATAACACTGGATCCTTCTTAGAATTCATTCCCTGCACCCATCTTTAACAAATTCTAGCAATTTTGTATTCCATGAACTCCCTCTGTGTTGCCTTAAGAAGTCTGTCTTTGTATTGATTTTTAATTCACTGCCCTTTAGCTTTATTGATGAACCTAAATATTTCAAAATATAGAAATGCAGATTGTACCATCCAAGCATACATAAACCTTATGGCAGTGCCTGAGAGCACTCTTGTGTCAAATATATTCAGACACAATAAACAAGTGTAACTCTGGTGACTACAAAGGCTGGGCCTGGCAACTTTATTAAAGTTGTCTTAATGCATGGAAATGTTCTGAATAAAATCCCTATTTAACTATTTCTTATCCTTCAAATTAGCAATGTAATAATTTTCCAGACTTCATTAAGCTCCTAGATGCCACCACTTGTACAAGTGTCATTAATCAGATAGCATAGCTACCTGGGCAAATTTTGAGGCTCGGTTTATTAAAATAAGGGCAGTTCATGAACAGAATAAAAAGTTGGTGTGATGATGAAACATAAATTAGAAATACAGACACAAAGGCATTGTTTTATACCTAATGAAGTATTTTATACTTAATAGCCTGCTTCATAGCTTACACTTACCCAGACCTATAGTCTAGGCACATCTCAAATTGCATCTGGCAGGGGTCCTGTGAGCACCCCCATTAGAGAAATCCAACACCACCCAATGCTGGTGGTGCCTCCCCCAAGGGCTCAGTGGCCACAGCTCCTGCCCAGGCTGCTGGAGTTCATTCAGTTCTCTTCAAAATCTCGAGCGCTTTGGGTGTGCCAGTCCCTGTGCAGTGGTGTGCTGTGTTCTAATGAGAAAGGGCTGTTAGAGACTCACCTTTAGCTGGAGTGCTGGTTGCTTCACTGCAACTTCAAGACTCTTATTTCTAATAATTTTTCAGCTGCATTTAACATTTCTCATTGATAAGGTTGTGTCCTTTCTCCTTGGCATCTAGTCCCATTGGGGGTGGGTGGGTGTCATGGTGAGTAGGTGAGCAGCAAATTAAAATAAGGGCAAGTGAGCTCAGCAAGTGCCTAAGAACCAGTTTCCCTTATGACTGTATATTAGGTAACAGGATCCACCATGCTTGGAAAAACTAATTCCTCACAGTGCAGGGGACTAACCCTGTCTGTTTATCTGTTTTCTCCTCCCAAGCATAAAAACCTGGTAATGAGACAAAATAGTCCACACATAGTCCCTTGCAAGAAGTTATGGGTACTGTCCCAGTACAATGCACCATCTGAGAAACAAAAGAACTGGCTGCTGGCAATAGTTTATCTTGTAAGGAGTCTCACTGGAGAGGGCAAAGCAAAACTGTGTGGATTCAGAGATCTGGTGTTCCCTCAGAAGTTGTTCAAAAATTCAGAGTTCTTCAAAAGCATAGAGAGGCTCTTTCTGGTGCAGATCTGCCAGGTCAGGTCCTCTATTTCCTGGCAGACAGAGTACAGGGGAGATTTTGCCCCCTTAATCAGTTCAGGATAATAAAAATTATAGTCTAGTCTAGACAGAAACAGAAGTTAGCCAGTGAAGAGTAATCACTGCCTAAACTTTTATAAATCCATTCTACTTAATCAGAATGTTTTAAGAGTGTTATTGTCCCTCTTTAATTTCTCCTTACCCCCCTGTCCAAAGGGGAATGGCTGTGGACCTGTGTGTAAATTCGGATAATAGGGCACTTAAAAACAAGTGGTGGGAGAGGAGAGAGTGTGCATCTTGGTTCTGTATTCCTGAAGAAGGCTCAGTCACTTGAGGCTTGGGAAGTACTGTGTTAACCCCAGCTCCTGACTTTTCATTACTTTTGTGCCTTCCACTGTATTTATATTAAGTGAAAATGGGAAACAAAGTTGCTAAGCTAAAGAATGCCTTTGTTACAAAGCCTGTCTCTGTCTTCTGGCTATATTTCCCACAACCTTTCCACTCAAGTGGAAATTTAGCTTTCATTAATATGAAAGCTTTTGCTTTATAATTTTTGAGAGGGTGCAGACAGCTGCCATAACCACAAAGAACTGTGCCTGGGCAGTTGTGCTACATGTCTGTTTCTGAGCTGCTCAGAGGCACCAGGCCCTCTCTGACATTGATGTAGTGTGGTGCATCCCTTAACACCTTCATTTTCAAACTTCAGACATGCTCCCACTCTCCCATTATGGCTGGCTCCAGCAGTTTTTGTTATGATCAGCATGAGCACCTCATTTCCTTCTGGCCTCTCCACCTCCCTTCAAGGCTCCATAAAATCCATCTCATGTCTGGTACCTGACAGAAATTTCTGGGCACCTTGAAGCACTCTGTTGTGAGAGGGAAGCAAGGCTCAGATGTGTCTGCCTCTGTAAACCAGCTAAGGGCAGCATTAACTCCATTTAAAACCTGTGAATGTGGTATCCTTCTGTCTCTCCCTCCAATTCTCTGTCTTTTTCAGTCATTTCTTCATTTTCTCTTATTGCTGGTGGTTTTTACTTTGCTTATGGAGCCTCTTAAGGAGCCTCTTCTCCCTTATGCAGTCAGCAGGTGGGTCAGCCTTTGCTGCAGAACTTTCTAGCACTTTCCCAGCACATCTATCTTGGCTTATTCCTTTCCTGCTGTTCCAAAAACCTCTATATTATTACTGTAATTACTTATTTTTATGGTGCTAGTGCCTGGAGATGTGCAGATAGTGTCAAATCAGGCTACAAATGTAAGCAAATGTGGGCTTGTAGAGTAGGTGTTTATTTCTACCCAAACAGGTTTGCAAGTTGATATATATTAAAACTCATTTTATAATATCTCAGCCTATGAAGTTGCTTTTTACTTAGGATATGCTTCCTTTTGCTTACTGTAAGACCCACCAGGAACAATAAGGGTCATATATTTATGGCCTTATTCTCTCCAACATTATACAAGTGTACATAGCAAGTAAAATTCCTATCAGTGGCTTTATCCTCTTATGTCAGCTGCTGTTGATAGAGTTAATTTTCTGCTGAAACAGGACAGTATGCCTGGTCCAGAGATGGCACAGATATGTGTCTTGGTTTAGAAGACAGGTATCTGGACAATTCAGATCCCCTCCCTCCAGATTATTATAATTTAGAGAAAAAAAGTAATTAGAAGGGCTCTTTTCAGGCATGGTTATGGGAATAGGAAATAACAACTCTGTACTATTATGTATAACAAAGCAAACAACAACAACAAAAAATAACTACAACAATTATAACAAGACAGTACCAAAGGGAAAAAAAAAACAACCTTGAAAGCCTTGCTTTCCAAAACACAGGACAGTTTGGTCTTGGTGCCGCTGCAGGCCCTTTGGAGCATGAAAACAGTGCACTGTCCCAGTCTGGCAGTTGAGATAGGGCAGGATGTCCCCGGCAGGCAGGCAGGAGCTGCAGAGTCACACTGGAGCAGAAAGAGCAGTGCCGAAGAAAAGCCGCGGTGGTGGGGCAGGGCCGGGCTGGTGCCGCTCCGCTCTAGCAGGCAGGCTGAGCAGCTCAGAATTCCCAGGCACGCGAGCAGATGATGGAAAATTTTCCCGGGGCTGGAGCTCTTTCCACCGAACAGCCTGTCTGTGTCCTTTCCGAGAGTGCCCAAAGAGCAAAGCGAAGCAAGGCCGAAGCTGCCTCCAGCTCTGTGTTTTATCTGCCCTCAAAAGCACTCATTTTGCCTCCCCCCTCCCCCAGAGAGACAAAAGGTCTCTCTTTTGGCCCCCTTTGTTCTGCCTGAGTACCCATAAGTATCCAGCAATTAGNCTTTGTTCTGCCTGAGTACCCATAAGTATCCAGCAATTAGTTCCTTAGCAACGTATGGGGAAAAAAATCTATAAGTAAAAAGAAAAAGCAAACAAATCTAAACCCCAACAATATGAAAGCAAAGAAGGGGGAATGGTCAGGGAGCCTATGCCCTGTTATTTTAAAGATGTAGTTTCTCCATGTGGGAGAGGAGGTAGCAAATAGGCAAAGGAATAGAGAGAGGGAAGCAAGCAGGCTGCCATGAAAGATTCAGTAATACAAGAAACTGATGGACTTTTGCTTCTACTGTGTCTTGGGTTGCAATGCAAGATGTATTCTATTCCCATCTGTTGAAACCAGTTAGAGAGGTGTTTTTCTTTGTCTCATAACTCTGGGGTGGGGGGAGGAGGTGGCTGTCTTCTGTTAATGGGCCTGCTGT
>VWYP01006872.1:0-10134 GCA_013400435.1 Pycnonotus jocosus | reverse complement strand
AAATTCAAGAAGATTTAATAGTGCAAATATATCACTGTGACAAATTTAATTAAGGAAGAAAAAAAGGCAGATTAAACCAATGTCTTTCCTAAATGATACAAAGTTACTTTCAGCCAATTAAATGATGTCAGCTATTGCTAACCATTTTCTTGAGGAGAACAATTAGAACAAAGGCCCCTCCAAAGACAACTGGGAGCCTGTAAAAAATGTTCTTATCTGTGCTGAAACAACACCCTTTAAACTCCAATTTAAAACTGTTGTTCTTAGAGTACCTGCATCTTTATGGGACTGCCACTGCTGAAGCTCATTCATTCTAGAAAGTAAATAAATGCTCAGCTGGAATTACTATTAGCATGCTGGGAGTGTAGTGTTTCATTGTATCCTCAGCAAGTTGTCTCAAATAGGTGAGATTAGCTTGAGAATGATGCTGATCAGAGTTTGACAGCATGCCATACTAATTTGCTTTACAAGAATTTCCTCTTCTTCCTTCTGTTGTGGAATGAGAAGTGAGCACAGGTACTGTTTGAGGCAGAATTGGCTTAGTCCCCACTACTCAGCCTAGCACGAACACAAACCAATGTTAAATCCCCTGCAAACCAGGACTGGAGGAGGGAGAGAACAGAAAATGACAGAAACTGGATTATTAGTAAGGCATCGGGCTTTATCCATGAGGAGGAGGGACTGAAAGGGGATTCAGAAAGAGCACAAAGCAGACCTGAAGACAGCAGTTGTTGAAGCAAGAGTTTAGAGCTGTACAGACAAGGTAAGGGATGTAAGATCAGTATCAATCCTCCACCAATATTGTTCTGCAGAGAGGCAGCTCTGAAAAGCAATGAACAATTAATTGATTAGAAGATTAGAGCAAGCACTTAGCAGTAACGGGGATTAATAGTATTCTTAACCCCTGTAAACTTATTCACATTTTTAATTCAGTTAATGCACAAAGACATGGAAAACTACTCCTCTACTAAACTCCTCCATGAAATCTGTTAACATCATTTCTAAGCCACACTTAGAAAAATTGTAGAAGGAAATTTATCCACGGTTTACAAATTTGGAGATGGTGTCAGCTTTATGTAATTAACCTTACTACCATATGCATAAATTTATAAATTATATCACCCCCCAAAAGTAATATTTGACATGAAAGTTAAATACAAATTGATTAGTAAGAAGAAAATTTCGGTAAGTTGCTGTGTCTCTGATCCATTAGAAATGCAAGAGGTTTTCTATTTCCATTTTCTCACTCCATATTCTATAGCTCATTAACTAAAGATCCTTTCCTTGCTCTGCTGCAGTTAAGTTGTGTGACTCTATTCTGGTTTCCTTATCAATTTAAAATAGTACTGTCATTTCTTAACATGCAGCACATTGAAATGCACAATAAGTGTGTTTGGTAAAATCCAGTNATGCAGCACATTGAAATGCACAATAAGTGTGTTTGGTAAAATCCAGTATTGCCCAAGTTTTGTCAGAAAAAAAATTTTACTGTCTGTGGATCTCTCTTTTTCTGAAAAGTCTTGATGGTTATTGATTATAGATCTAAATTTTATGCTTATTCTTTTGTACAAGTCCCACCTTCCAGTATGTAACATAAAGTTGAGAGAACATTTCTCTAGATGTAGAAGCATCCCCTTGAGCATTTTGATAGCTTTAAAAATTTGATACCCTCATATAATTTGCATTTATAATTCATGCATAATTCAGTCTGAAACAGCCTCTTTCTGGTAGTTTCTGCAAAAGGAAATCTTCATGGAGTCTTAGATGGTTGCTTTTTCCTTGAGAGAGGAATCTAATAATTAATCCATGCCACAGGATATAAACACCAGTTTCTATGGATTTCAATCTGTCTTATTTTTGAAGCAGCTCTGCCCTGGCAATTTTCATCTTCAATGTAAATAAGTATCTATATCATGATTTATATTCTAGGAGCATCTCATAGTCCCAGACACCTGGAGCCACAGTGGCACACAGCACCTGAAAAAAACATCAATGCAAAACTTTTAGATTCAAGATGAAAGTAAACAAAAAGAAGAGGCAGAGAAAAGCCACCCAAGCCTGGTCTGATGACCCAGCTCTTAGTCCAGTTGTTTTCCTCCAAGCTAGTGACACTCCAGTATTCTTCCTCTGGGATGCAACTCATCACCACTGGAACAAGACAGTTTTTCCCCAAGGCATGAAGAGAGCATTGTTCCTCTGTCACCTTGTACTCATTCAGTTCGGTTTTGTCTCCTCCTAACAGGAGGATGAGACACCACATGCTGAATCTTAATCTTATTTTAGTGATACCTTTTGCTGACCAGGTCTCAAAGCCAAGAAAAATGTTCAAGGAAAAATAAGCACTCGCCATTTTTGTCAGAGAGAGAGGAGAATTTTGCTAGCAAGAGCTAAGAATTTGTGACATAACTTTATCAGGTTTTCTAGTGGGCTGGGATATTTTGTCTGGCATATGTGTGTATTTGAGTGTGTTCGACTGATTGCATGTTCTGTAGCAGCCTTTTCTCCCAGGAACTTCACATGGCCTTTGGACTTTCTGGGTGATTTGAATAGGTCAGACTCACTCACAGCCAGTTCCAACAAGTGCTTTCATCTGCAGCTTCCTATTAGCTCCACAGTGTTTATCCAGTTCTTGTTGTTAGAATGGGAGGGAGGTTTTCAAGGCTGTGTTTATTGCTGTGGGATTAGTTCCTCCACTGCTCCCATCAGTTGTAATTGTTATTTTCATGCAGTTCCTTGACAGGGACAAATCTACACTTGCCTACAGGATTTCATCCTCAAAACTGTGACTGCAATTAAATCCAAACCTCATTTGTTGGTCTGTCCTGCCCAGGTTTTTTTCCCCCTTATTTGTCTTGAACAGTTTAACTTTTGTCCAGCCACAAAAGTAACCGGGGTTCTTTTGAAGTGCTGGTAAACTGTAATGCTGCAATTCAAAGTAATGCCTAGCTTGAATGTTGTGGCCCCACTGGACTCTTTTCTGTGGTGATCACTACTAAAATATCAGTGCTTGGTAGTGATTACTGTATTTAGAAGTTATTTTCATGTAGAGTGGACATGGTTTGGTTATTGGGTTTTACCCAACAATCTCACTGCTTTTTATGGCAGGTTTTGTATGTGTAAAAGGTCTATGGCAGAAGCTAAAAAGAAAAATCTATTCATTTAATTTTTACCATCATTCTCTTCTTTATATTTGATCCTGAATTTAAGAGAAAAGTGGTGAATAATTGCCAAGTAAATTGATAGATGTGGTGTTGTGGAAATGACAGGGGAAACATTGCTAACTGGGGCTTCAATTTGCCACTTTTTCTTAGCTTTAGAGCATGAGTTCAGAGAAAATGTCCAGGACTTCAAGGAAGGTGTAACCTTGTTATTTTGAATTTCCTTGTCCTGTGCTCCATCCCATCTCATGTTCTTTTGGAAGACATCTGCTACTTCACGTAAGGACATTTGGTTGCTCTGTTTTCTCAAGGTCTTCTTGCCAAAGAAGAGTCAGGCTGTATCTGGTAACTCACAGAAATATAATACACTTATCCTCTTCTTAAAAAGAAATTTCCACAGCAAGCCTGACCACAAGGGGAGATCAGAAGGAGGGAGCCATGGAGGCAACCCCTACTCTGTGGAGTCGGTTCTCAGTGAGGTACCACAGCCACACATCTTCTGCCTTAACCTTTCACAAGAGCTCATGACACGCTTGGAATATGTTCACTAGCAATATGTCCCTGCAAAGCAATTTGTCCTTATCACTTAGACTGCAAAAGCTGGTAGTTTCCCAGTGCTGTCTGGTTCTCCCTTCCATTAATCTCAATGTCATTTGTACGACATTTTGCTCACACTGCTGCCTTGCAGCCACTCACATTACAGCTTCTATTTGGCACAAGGGTGTGCTACAGTCACATGGCACCCATGATCCTGCAGGAATGTGTTTTTCTATAAAATCTCATCTCAGAGGGTGAGAGAGTAACACAGTCATGCTGAGATGATGCCTGCTCATGTTACCGCAGTGCCACTCGGAATTGCTTGAAACCTAAAGACTTGGCTTTGGATGCAGTGCATTTTTTGTTAAGACAATTCAAAGTTTTAGGCATTGGAGGGTTTTGTGATCCCACTGGGAAATGGTAGGAAGTGTGCATTTTTTGATGAATCGATTAAAATTAATTTCCCCACAGCCAAGCCATCTTTGGGCTTATTAATATCGGTAAATTTCTTGTTAATCTGTCATTTTTCATCACATTAATACCATCCCAAGAGCATGGAAAGCTTAGTATAGTTAATCCTCTTGAAGATGAGAGTTGTTGCTTTTTCTCCCCTTCCTAGAACATGAAGGTCTTCCTTGGAGAAACATAAATAGAGTTTCTTCACTGTCAACTGCCAAAGTCTATTGGCAATAGCAAGGCAGTCTGTGAAAGCTGTAAGCTTAAGTCTACACCAATTAATGAACCAGGGTACTGTTAAATGCCTGTAGAGACCTAAAGTGGACCAGAGCCAGACATTTTCTGCCAAACAGCAACACACTGGGGAAAAGTGGATGTGCATTACCTCTAAATACAAGCTTACAGATGTGGCTGTTATTTTTCTTATGTAAACGTTCCGGGGTGACTGCACTTAAAAATGTTGCATGAGCCTGGGTGAAACTCTCACTCTTGGGATAGAAATGGAGCAAGCCTGGCAGAGAAATATGTTTCTTAAGGCTACTACTCACAATAAACAAGTCCTAGGCTCCTAAGCAAAAGCAATGTCCTGGCATTTTTACCCCCAAAGGAAGGAAGCTCAGTGAGAGCTCAGGTATCCTATATGAGGGAAAGGATCTGTTTCAAATTTCCCTTTTTGGCCCACTAATATCAAGAAGTTGGAGAAGACCTCAGGTTCTCCATAAACATATTGATAACCAAATAATCAGGATGCCATTACACAGAAGAAAAGAAGCATAGAAGCAGAAAGCAAAGTATGAAGATGCTGTACGCTGTCACTGACCTTCTGTTTTTCAGCAACAGTTGGGAAACCTGCTGGTACAGAGTGCAGTTTCTGGGGTGATGTTTCAGAATAAACATGGACATCAGCTTGCCAAGCTGCCATTGAAGGCCAGGTTGTCCAGTCTGCTTGACTGCCTGAAACTTAATCCTCACCTGCTTCTTTTCTGCTTGGGAAGAGCTTCTAGCATGCCTGATATGGCTGGCATAATTGACAAGAGAACAAAGAAGCTACTAATCTTGTGAATTGGTGGTAGTGAGGGCAGAGGTCCCAGCTCTACATCAACATACAGGCAAAGAGGGAATGAATCCTGCAAACATGGCAATGGAGATATGAGTGATTTAATGGGGGGGGTGGGGGTGGGGGTGGTGCTGGCCAAAAGTGTTTTCACCCAGAAATGTCTCATCCTTTCATTTTCCAAGTAAAAGGAGAGAGGTTTGGAAAGCCAACTATGTGATGTGTAGATCTGGGATTTGGAGTAGGCCATGTGTTTCTTTTCACTAGGCAGAGCAGGAAACAGCTCTCTTTGCTAGGCAAGGAAGGCAAAACTGTTTTCTGGCAGAGATTAGTTGACATTAGAGATCAGCAGACAATGCTGCAGCCCTAGGAAGCCCTTCCAATATTTCCATAGCCAAGCCCTGAGATTCCCAAGTTTATGAAACCTTTCCCCTGGCAAATGCAAGTCCTTCACTGTTAGCAAACAGGAGCACTGCTGAGAGTGACTGTGCAGAGACTCACAAACTGCAGAAAGGAGAGGTATGTACCCTAGCCTTGTGTCTCCAGAAAACTGCAAGGGTCCCTCAGCCTTGCTGAGCAGCCATTTCCTGTTCCATAACACACCATATCACTATTAGTATGTGTTTGTGCCCTTCCTCACACCTTTTGCTTTTATTTAGTCATAAAATCTTTGTACCCTGGAGAGAAGCAAGCCAGGAATTTACAAGCTAGGGCAGGCATGGCTTAAGAGGTCTTCCACGGTCATCAGTGGAGAAATGTGTCTTAGCACAGCAAGCCACTTTCTCAATGCAATGCTCTCCCTTTATCACTCATTCGTGCTCTCTCGACCAGACAATCATGTTCAGGCACAGGAGAACTGCTGGGCAGTGGGCTCCTGACAGGCCTGTGCCTCTATCCCAACTGCAGCTGGTACCTGATATCTGAAACCTTGGATGCAGCCCAGCCTGTTTCCATGGGTAACTGTTCTTCCCTGCAGACTTTCTGTCAGCTGTCTGACAGCGACCATGAACCAGCCATGGGACTGTGAAGCATCGCTCACAATGAACTTGGCTTTTGTTCTGTACTAAGCATTGCCTTCCATGCTGACTACAGCCTCTCTTGGACCCTCACTCAGAGCTACTAATGAGAAAGAGGAAAGAAGGGGTCTTGCAAAAGTTTGCTCTTTGTTATCTCTTACATTATTTACTAATATGTAAAACCTTTAGAGTTTTATTCTTTATCCATTTTGACTAACAAAAAAAAAAATTTTAAAAGCCAAGGTTTTTGTCTTGCTCTTCCTGGAAGATCCTTGGACCTGACTTGGAGAAGAACTCATGTAGAGGTACTTGATATTCTGCTTCTGTTGAGACTTAATTTAACAACCATTTAACAACCAACAACATCTGCTGAATTCCTTGAGTGAGGCAGGACTATCTTCTCTCAGTGTTTAAGAGAGGAAATGAGGACTGAAAGAAATTTTTTGAGTGGAAAACACTTGTAGTCCATGAAAAATAAAAAACTTCCAAGTGAAAGATGGTCAGTCTCTGGTCGTCTTTAAAGAGGCTAAGGTCAGCTCATGCAGAGGGGAAAAAAGTCAACAACAGGTAAATTTTACCATCAATGAACACTTAATTGTATTGAACTGATTATATCTCCCTGCTTTGCTAAGCTTCTCTAAGGGAGAACTCCATGTGGTCCACTACATAAGTATGGAGTAGAATTTACAGCAGGTAAAAATTTTTTTCATCTAAAAATATATGTATTTAGATATCTGACCATCAGCTAGGTTGCTCTAATTAATATTCTTGGTGTTATAACCTGCAGTGACGTTTGGTAAGTGATATCTTTTTTATCTGTTTCATCTCATGGTTACCAGGAGCCTTTCTGACATAGATTCCTTCGATATTGTTGACATCTGTTTCAAGAGTCTTCAGAGAAGGCTGCTTATGTAAAGGAAAGTGTTGGAACATTGCTGGAACAGCTCAAAGATGGTTCAGTATCATTATTCTCACTTCACCAGCGGGTGAAAATTATTAGCTCTGTTGCTCTAGCTTCCCCTACTCAGACAAGTGAACTTGACAATGGCCAGTGTTCTCTCTTTTTGCCTTGCACAAGGGTGCAAGGGATGTCCACAACATATTTTTGCACACAACTTTAGTGTTCATGCTGAGCTATCCTTCATAAGCACAGTAAATAAGAGAAATTGCATAATCTGCATAGGAAATTTCCACTAAAATATTCTACACTCATCTTCCTCCTCCAAATGTAGTGCAGAGCTCTGTTGAATTGACAAAAAAAAAAAAAATCCCAAGCCCACAAGCAATTACCATCTGGTTGCCCATTATTTTAAATGTGTTGTGGGCATTTTATTTTTCCTCTCTTTGTCATAGCCTATTAAGCTAGTCTGGCTCATGTCCACACTAAAAAGGCTGCAATACCACAAAAAAGGGAATTATTTTATTTTTTAGGTAAAAGTATGAGATCATTAGGAATTTCCTAACACTATACTATAACAAAATATGAAAAATTTTCAAATGCCTTGCATCTCATTTCTATTTAGCAGTGTGAAACCAAATTCTTTATTTAATCATCTAAATAAGAAGGGCTTTCAATCTGTAACTTGATTGTCAGTTGGCAATACATGTGTTGGAATTTCTTCAAATATAACTTTGAAAGAGATAATAATGGGTTTTGTCCCCAGGCATCCCAGATGAATTTCAGTAGCATGATATTTTTTCAGAGAATCAATCTGCTATTAATCTATTTATTTCTAAGTGCATTCACTTTGAAATGTTCAGATTTAGTCTGAGATTCCCACAGCATTCTCCTGGTGAAACCGTGTTTCCATGGTGCAGTGTTTACTTGGTAAAAAGCTGTCGGGACGGCCAGGCCCCAGAGAGTGGTGGTGAAGGGAGTGAGTTACACCCAGCTGGGGACCACTCGCAAGTGGGGCTCCTCTGGGCTCCGTTTTGGGGCTGGTCCTCCTCGTTGACAGCTGGATGAGCAGGTCCAGAGCAGCGCAATGGAGCTGGTGAAGGGTCTGGAGCACAAGCTCTCTGAGGAGCAGCTGAGGGAGCTGGGGTTGTTTAGCCTGGAGAAAAGGAGGCTCAGGGGTGACCTTATCACTCTCTGTAACTGCTTGAAAGGAGGGTGTACCCAGATAGGGGTGGGTCTCTTCCCCAGATGGCAAGTGACAGAGTGGGAGGAAATAGTCTCTAGTTACCCAAGGAAGATCTAGACTAGATCTTCCTTGAGGGGGAGAGGTTGGTTTGTTTGCTGGAGTTTTCCTGGTTTGTTCTTTCTTGCTTTCTTCTTTCACTTTTTCCAGAAAGAATTGTAGAACCTTGGAAGGAACAAGGAAGTAGTGGGCAAGTCACCATTCCTGGAAGTGTTCTAAAAACACCTGAATATGGCCCTTGAAGACATGGTTTAAGGGTAAACATAGTGGTGGAGCTACACTGATGGCTGGGCTTGATGGTCTTAAAAGTCTTTTCCTTCTATGATTCTATGATTTTCCATGCTCAGTCTTCACAAAAAAGAGGGGGTTTTGTGGTTGAGGGGTGAATATCTAATGAGCATCTGTTCAGGTCTTGATAAGAGATGGAAACCTGAAAACGTGTCTCAATTTCAATAGTTTAAAAGCAAGCTGCTGGATATTTGGTTTGTATATGCAGAAAATTCACAGTGCATCCAGCTATGAAGCTGATAGTCCCATATCATCCATGCACTGGCTTCAGGATGATGACACACGTAAACAAATTTGAAGTGATTGTACACATGGTTTGGCTATTTTCAGCAAAAGTAAAGTGAAAATTGAAACAGAATATGAAGTATTAATACTTTAATTACATTTCAGTACATATTCTCCCTTTTTGTACAGACTGGCCTTTCTTGGGTTTGACTTTTTTGACAAACAGCTGACAAATTGGAAAGATATGTACTATTTTGTGTAAATTTAAAAATACTTTTTTATTAAAAATGTAATAGGAATGAACCATACTTTTAGTCAGACAGTTGTTGTTTGTGATGGTCTAAACCTCTCATAGCCCAGCTGAAATGTTCACCACATAGGTTTTAAATAAATCCTTTTCTAATTCAAGATATGCTCAGCTGCTGCAGCTCGAGGTTCCCAAATACAATGTTACATCTGACCCTCTCATACAAAAATAGATTTTCTGAGAAAAGCAAATCTCAAATGAAAAAATTGTTTCCATCTCACAGCACTAGCAGAATTCAGCTTCTCAATACCAAAGGCTCAGGAAAGCACGGATGTTTGACATCACATATTCCAGCCATTTGTCTTTTTCAGGTATACTTTTACCACTTATCTCAAACTGTCTGTAAAATCACAGGTGACAGGCTGTAGCAGAGTTATCTACAACAAGGAATACCCCAATGCAGTTACATTCTTGATGTGGGGTCTTTGGTGCGATTTTGGTGGTGGTGGTTTTTTGGGTTTGTTGCTGAAAAGGGGAGACTCAGTTACAGAAGAAATAAAAATCTCACTCAGGATTTTTTTAACTGGGGATGTTTAAAGTTGCCACAAACCTCCTGGGATGCCAATACACAGAACAGCATTGGGCCAGCATTGTTCAGTAGCCTTCATTCAAATCACATTTTCAGAGAGAGCTTTATGGACCCTAGATCATCCACAGCACTTCAGGAAGAAAATGAAATTAAGACATTAATGGATTAAATCAGGACCACAATGAGTATCTTTGCACCCAGATTTTCATTTGCAAGTTTCATATTTGCCCCAAGGATGTAGTCCATGCCACCACTGCTGTCAGTGAAAAGAGGGATCTTGCAGTAGGGCTAAGTATTTCATCCCAAGATCAGTGTCTGAGAAATAAATCACTAATGCATCTTCATAACTGGAGTGGTTTTTCTCTCCAGAGGCCACCATGATGTGCCTGCTGAGTTTTTAATTTTTTTAAAAATTATTATTAT
>VWYP01006868.1:4091-15364 GCA_013400435.1 Pycnonotus jocosus | reverse complement strand
CCAGGCTCTTGCCCTGCCCAAGGCGTACCCTTAAAGGCCTTTTATTAAATACCTGAAATAAATACCAATAAATACCTTTCAATAAATACTTTATTTTCCAGCTCTGTCCAGTCTCTGTTCCAGCTCAGCCTTCCCAAGGCATCAGCCCACTCCAGGGAGCCCATCTGGAGCTGAAGGGTCCTGTGGGACATCCTGCACCTGGGTGGTTCATGCCCTGGTCTGGAATAGCTTTTCCACCTCCAAACACATTCCCTTCTCCCTCCAGACTATTGGAAAATAGGCAGCAGGGCATCCTCTCTGCCTGCCAGGTGCCTGCATGGAGCTTGGAATTTTTGTGAATTAATAAAGTCACCCACAAGCTCCTGGGGCTTTTTATTGCCTGTTCAGCCACTGAGATCATCAAGACAGCAGTGAAAACTTTGTCCAGGTAGGAGAGGCTGGGAGTGCTCCTCCCAGTGATAATATTCTAAAAAAGGAAACAGCCAGGAGAAAAACACTTCTATAAATTTGTTTAGAGAACATCCAGTGACCGTGAGCCCTGCTATAAATATCCCAGGCTATAGGTTTCAGGGATTCTTCACCGGATTGGTGCCGTGCCTTGTCACAGACCTTGGTAACAGGAGCCTCATGATGGTTGTGATAAACTGGTTTTTTATTCCTTATCTCCCTCTCTTCCCTCCTTCCTTCCAGTTCCACGAGGCTTTTTCCCCGTAATGTTTATTCCTCACCTCATGGAAAATTTTTGACCGAGAAAAAGATCACTTCGGTTGGAAAAACCAAAAATGTCCAGCCAAAACCAACGTTTTCATTGTTTGGCTGAAAATGAGAGGTTTGCCATTTTAAGCTTAAAGTTTTTTTGGTTTGGAGCCAAAATAGTTTTGCTTTTTGCCCAAAGTCTGCAGTAAAAATTCCCAATTTTTCAGGGAGGCAGACACTTGTTTTTACATCAACAAGGGAAAAGTTGAAAACCTGAGTGCTCACCAGAAGTTGTTCAGACAAAAGCAGCTCTAGACAAAAGTCCCTTTTCCTTTAAATAGTGAAAGAAACACGTTCCAGGTCTTCTCCCTGTTGCATGGACGTGGCAAAGCTGCTGGAGATCCCATGTGGGAAGGATTCCTGACTGGAACAGAGATGGCTCCATGTGATTTCCATGTTTGATGGCACCTGGGGCGGTCCCCACGCTGTCCTTGTCCCCTGTGTGGCAAATCCCAGCTCCAGGTCTGTGAGGAGCAGCGTAGGACCGGGAGCCTGGAGCTGTGTGGTGGCTTGAAAACAACCCCACAACCCCTGATTTTTGTGAGGGGACACCCTTGCTCAGACCCACGGGTTTCCATTCCACTGGGGAGTGGGATTTTCCTTGCTGCCATTCCTGAAGCGACTCCTAAGCCCCAAAAAAGAATTAAATCGGTGAAAGCTGTTTGATTTCTGACACCATGTCAAGAATTCCTATAATCCACATCAGTGAAACTCTCTGGGGTATCCAGGGGCTCCCTTGCCTGTTGCCTTTCTGCACACATCAGTTTCCAAGGATTTGCTGTTTTCTGGGAGAGCTGAAGCAACATCCAAACCCCTGATTTTAACTGCAGAGGTGAAGAGAGGACTGTTGCTGCTCCAGGTGTCTTGTGGACACCTCAGTGCAGAACTCCAGGCTCAACAAATGCCAACAAAATCACTTTGAAGTAAAGAAGAGAAAAAAGAAGCAGGAACTGTAAATTTAAAGAAATTGGAAGAGTTGGGCAGCCCTTAAGTGGCGATTATGAAACCACTTTTCAATAAACCAGGCTGTTGTTTAATTTCAGCTGGCAGGAGGACACAGGAGTCACCAGGATGGCAGAGCCATGGCATTCCAAGTGAACATTCCAAATGGACATTCCGAATGGACATTCCAAATGAACATTCCAAGTGGACATTACAAATGGAGATTCCAACTGAACATTCCAAGTGGACATTACAAATGGAGATTCCAAATGGAGATTCCCCAATGAACATTCCAAGTGGACATTCCAAATGGACACTCCAATGAACATTCCCAATGAACATTCCCAATGAACATTCTCAAAGAACATTCCCAATGAACATTCCCCAATGAACATTCCAAGTGGACATTCCAAATGGACATTCCAAATGAACATTCCCAATGAACATTCTCAATGGACATTCCAAATGGACATTCCAAATGAACATTCCCAATGAACATTCTCAATGAACATTCCAAATGGACATTCCAAATGAACATTCCAAGTGGACATTCTCAATGAACATTCCAAATGGACATTTCCAATGGACATTCCAGGGCTCTGGAACCTTTGCTGCTCCTTTTGTGACAGGGGGAGCTCAGTGATGCTTTTTATTCCGTGAGCTCTGTGTGGAAAGGACCAAGCCAAGGAGGAATTACCCACCAGGGGTGATCTCCCAAAGGATCCTGAGCCCAGAGAGTGCCCTGGTGGGAATCAGGCAGGACATGGCAAGGATCTCAGTCTGGCATTTTTGGCTGCCCTGCATTTGGCTGCTTTTCGAGTGGGTGCCTTTACTTTGCTGCTCGTGTTTGTTCTCCTGAACTTCAGACACATTTCAGCCACACTTTTCTCAGGAAATTACCACATGGAAAGTTGGTATTTTTCTAATGATTTCCATGGAGCAGCTTCCAACTGGATGGAGATCCTGTGCAACCCTAGACCAAGAAATGACAAAGCCTTCATTTTCTTACCAAGGGACCTGTATTTGTTACCCTCCACAGCAGTGCTGGTCTGGGGTTGTGATTTTTGTGTTTCCACTGCATCAAACCCCACTTTGTTGTGGTTGGCTGGGGCTGGGGGTGAACAGTTCATCAGGGGAAGGACCAGAACACATCCACCAAAAAAATCTGACTTTGATATGTGAGGGTGGCTGAGTCACTCTCGAGTGCCACCACAAAAATCTACTGACACGAGCACCAGAGCGACTGCAAAGCTTTGAACTTCATCCTCAGGCATTTCTGGGGCCTGAGGTGAACTGGAAATAGAAAAAAAGCTTGATATGGATTTGATATCAACAACTGGTCTGATGGAAGGCATGGCTGGGGTTGGAATGGGATGAGTTTTGAGGTCCCTTCTGACTCAATTCTCTCATTCTGTGATTCCTTCCTTCCTTCCTTCCTTCCTTCCTTCCTTCCTTCCTTTCCCCATGGACAATATTGAGTATTTCATGTTTTCCCTCCTTGCTGCGGGTGAAAACCCACGGGGATATAAAATCAACACAGGCCCCACTCTGCTTCCACTTCCACCAGTGAAGATCACCTATTGAAATTAGAATTTTTCACCAATTTTCCCGAGTCAGGAGCATTTCCGACTCTCCTTTATCCCACGGGTAAAATGGGGTTTTATGTGTCTGACTCCCGGGGTGATAATAGCAGGGAATAGTTTTACTGCACACATAGAACTTTTCCCGAGGCCAAGAAAAGCAGCCACAGCTTTCCATCCACTCCCAGCAAAAATTAAGCAGGATTTAAAAAAAAATAAATAAATCCAATTGATGGGGACAGAAAGTGGTGGGAGAAGAGAAGCTGAAGTATGAAAATGAGCAACGTGAAGTACACAAAAAAATCACCCTGAGTAGTTTGTCCTCTATTTCAAACGTTTCTAAACTCTTTCAAATTACACATTCAGCTGAATGATCACATTTTCAGGCTTTCCTTCCCCCCTCTACAGCTACACGAGATGAAAATCAAAGGAGGAAAAAGAGGAACAGGAATGTTTGATCTGCCTGTTGCTCTTGCTGGCTTTTCCAAGCGCAGATTCCTGGCTGCAGGGTGGAACAGCAGCAGAGCCATTCCTGAGGGCATCCTTATCCAGGAGAGCTCATCATCCTGACCCTAATTATGGGATTGGGGGATCTTCCATCTGCACAGGAACTGTCCTGAAAAAAAAAATCATCCCTGGAAGTGCCCAAAGCCAGGTTGGACAGGGCTTGGAACACCCTGGGATAGTGGAAGGTGTCCCTGCCATGGCAGGGTTGGAATTAGTTGATATTTAAGGTCCCTTCTCACCCAAACCATTCCAGGATTCTAAAAAATGAGCCTTGTTCTGGAAAATAGAGGAGAACAAAAAAGCAGATTTGGGTGAAGGAAAGGCCAGGAAAATCCTCCTTGGAGCAGCAGGCCCAGACACCTGAAGTGTTTTGAAGTATTCAAGCTGTGAAACAAATCTAAATTGAAATTTATCTATTTCCCTGAGAGCCTGGATCAGAAGGAAAACGTGTTTTCAGCAGCATTCCACGTTCCCACACACAGACAAGGAGGAGGATCCTGTAATTTATCTCCTTGCCCTTTCCTGCAGAGCCTTTTAATCACAGAGAGCAGCAGGTTGCTCATCCCCCTTTGCACCTGGTAAATCAACGCTGACCTTTGCTCCTTGTCTCCTCCCTCACGTGCCTGGGGTGGCCTCCAGGACTCTTTTTCAGGGAACACTCCCTATTTTCCAACACTGTGGAGAAATGAAGGGGAAAAGGGAACATCTCACAGTGTTTGGAAACACAATCTGTGTGTGGTTTGGGGCCCTGAGAGCCACAAACACCGTGGGGTTCATGGAAAATAATTAAGACCCCAGGACACAATCACCCCCTTGCTGGTTCCCTTAGCAGTTATTAAATAGAAGTCATTAAGTAGAAGTTGTTAAATTGCATTTATTAAACAGAAGTTGTTAAATGGCATTTATTAAATAGAAGTTGTTAAATGGCATTATGGAAAAATCACAATTAATTGCAGGTAAAGCAACACCACCAAGCTCAACCTCCCATTGAACAGGTTGGGGGAAAGGATGGGGCAGCGAGTTTGGATGGTCCTGAGGCTGGGCAGGGAAAATGCGCAGCAGAAGGGAAGGAAACAGCAGCATCCACCTCTGTGGGTGTAAATAAATGTCAAAATGTTGGGGCTCCATGAAATGAGAGAAGATCCTGCCTGTTCAAGGAGCAAAATGTTCAGGTGGAACCAATGGGGGAGAAATTCGAGAGGTGAATCCGTGCAAACCTGTCCTTAATCCCATTAAGGATCCCTAGAAAGCTGGAAAACCTCAGCACAAAAAAGAACTGAGCTCCTCAGTGTCCTGCCTGTTGAAGTCCCATGGGAAACTTCAGAATTTGTTGTTGATTAAAGGAGCTCTGTTTAAATTTGAAGACGTGGCAATATTTTAATCACCCTCTTTGATACACTTTATAATTTTTTTTGTTGGACTGCTCATGGCAGGTGTTTCCCAGCTCTGGCAGAGGGTTGGGAATGGATTTTCAGCCTTTTTGTGCCTTTCTAAAGGGAAATCAGTGGTGGACCAGGAAGGTGCATGAGTGAATTATTGATTCCTGGGATTTGTTGGTGCTGCTCAATGGCCCCAGGAAGATGTCATGGACCAAAACATCTCCTTCCTCTGTGCTTATCTCCCCTCAAATGTGTTCTCAGAGTCTCCTGAGGGGCACAGCTGATCAAGTGACATTTATAAGTCTATAGGAAGACACCCCATGCACACACAGATGGGATTTCTGTAAGGTTGCGTGTTCAGAAGAAAGTAAACTCGCTGGTTTACATAAGCCTGCCTCTTCCTTAAAGGCTGAGCTATTTTAACAGTGCATTCCACCAAAATGAATAATATTTGGCTTTTGGAGGCAGATTTTTCTGTGGTTACAACCTCTTTTGCACATCATAAATGTCCAACCCCATCCCCTTGCTTTTCTTTGATTAAAAAGAGCAACAACTAACCTTTAAAAATACCGTGTTTGTCATGGGCTCGCCTGGGTTGCAGCTGGTGTGATTTATGTGTCTGTCCTGGGAGCAAACACACTCATTGAGGGAAATCAGCAAGGGATGAACGCTGCAGGAATGAAGATTTGGGGTCATCTCAGGTGGTTCTGCAGAGGATGGGGTCTCCTTTGGAGCTGACTTAGGTTGAGGTGGGTCACGAGTCCAAGGTTGGAACCTGAAAACCTCCAGCACTTGCAAGGGGATCCCACAGGGAGCTGAGGTGACAGCAGAGCCCTCCTGGGAGTGTCACAGTTGTGTTCTGTCCTGGGATGGGCAAAGCCAGATCCCTAAATCCTGAATCCTCACAGATTTTACAGATTCATGGTTCTGTCAGCACCTTCCGTTCTCCCACCAGATCCTGCTCCCAGTTCCACCACCCTCAATCACCAGCGAGTCCTGCAACTCTGAAAAGCAAGGAGCACTCAGAGAATAAATCAATTTTACCCCCAGTTCCACCACCCTGAATCACCAGAGGATCCTGCAGCACTGGAAAACAAACAAGGAGCACCCAGAGAACCTGGCCTGGCATAAATAACTTTTTCCCTGACTTCACAGTGACAATTTTCAGCTGGTGCAGATCTCTCCAGACCTGCAGGTGTCCCCTCCTTACACAAGCAAGAGGTCAGATCCAAAACGAGCAGGAATTTTTTTGGAAGACGGGGAAAACTATTTGAGGAGGGAGTAAACGGCTCTGTATCGTTCCAGCTGCTGAGAAATTTGTTTTGCCAAGGGAACAGGAGAAAGCTGTTAAAAAAAGATTTTAATTTCGAGTCGCTTTCGGCTTTCCCTGTAAGAAAACAAGGAAGGAGCAAACACAATGGCTAAAGAACATGAAAAGATCCCAAAGATTCAGAATGCTCCAAGACAAATACGCTCTCAGTCCTCGGTGGAAACATGATTTGCACCACTCCTGGGGCTGGTGCTGGTTGCGAGGGGCAGGGGAGGCTCTGGGATTCCCGAGGGTTCCGGGGGAAGGGGCAGGAGCGGGGCAGGAGCGGGGCAGGAGCGGGGCAGAAGCGGGGCAGGAGCAGGGCAGGAGCGGCGCTCTGAGCCCAGACGGTGCTTTGGGCCCTGCCATCTCCCCCGCCACAAAGGCTGTGTTTGCACAGCTCATTTGCAGGGTGAGTGAGAAAGGCTCGAGTGGCAAATTGGATATTGATAACTTCCAGAAGCCCTGCCGGGGCCGCGGCGTTGTTCCACGCGCTGTCTGAGGCGTCGGCGAACGCTGGCCGCGGAAAAGTTCCCCTCGCTGGCACGGGAGCGTGGCTCCAAATGAATTAACTCCCCAACCTGACATTTAAGGATGTTTTATTGGTCTGATGTCTCTCCAAGCCCTGCCAGAGCCATCATGTCAAGGAGTTGCGGACTCGGTTGTAATAAAGAGAGGTGGTTTGTCATTGTTTCCTCTTGGCGTTACCGTGGAAAGGGGAAAGGAGAGTGGAAAAGCATTTCCAGAGCTCTGATCCATCAATTCCCACTTGGAGCTTCCCAAGAAGGGGACACCTCGGGGTGCTGGATGGGAAAGGCTCTTGGGGACATCCCTGGCATGGAGCAGAGCCAGCACAGGCACATCCAACTCTCCACGCCGGGATTTTGTCATTTTAAACAAAGGGGAGGAGCTTTTCCTTGCTTTGCTTCTCTTTGTTTAGTGTCGTGTTTTTTATTAATTAAGGATGGGATTTTTTTTTTAATAATCTGAGTTTAGATTTATTTTGCATAAATGTTGGCAGAACAGCTTCTATGGCAGAAGGAAAACAAAGGTTTTCATGATCAGCACATGATTGCACTTAGGCAGAGTATCAGTTAAATCAGTCTTGAAATTATAATGTTTCAGCTGCTGGTACTTTTCATATTAAAAATCAAATTTAATTTTCCAGTTTTGCAGAAACAAAAAAATTCCAACCATTTGCTGCTTTCCACCACCAGGAGGGAGGGAAAAAGGGGACAAAAAAAAAATAAAAGTAGAATGAATCCAGCCTAATCCTCCAAAATAAATCCCCACAGAGGCTGTTTCTGTCTGTGAGAGGTCACTGCAGATTTTTCAGCCATCCCTGGGTGGCACCTCCCAGGTAGAAGTGGGTGCTCCACTCATGGTCTCAGTGGGCACAAACCTGGCCTCAATCTTCCAAATTCTGGGATTTATCCTGAAATTATGGCTGGATAATGCAGATCAGAATATTCCATTTATCCTGGAATATGTGCAGATGCTCCTCATTCCCTGTCAGCCACTGGATGCGAGGAAGGATTTTGGGAAGCAGCATCCTCAGCTCAGGAGCTGAGCCATTCCTGACCGTGTGTGGCAACATTTTTCAATGCTTGGTTTAGTTCCATCCAGGCTACAAACCAGAGAACCAAACCCAAAGCACAGAAGGAAAATAAAAATTTAAAAAAAAAATAAAAAGAAAGGGGAAAAAAAAAGTCCTTTCTGATTTTCAACATAAAGCTAGGATTACCACCAAAGAACAATAAAAATTCCTTTATTACCAACAACAGGAAGAGCAAAGAGAAAAATAAACCACAGAAAATCTTTGTTATAATTTTTCCATAACAAATAAGGTCTTTTCTGGTCATGTTTGGCTTTTTTTTTCCTTTTTTTTTTTTTTTCCTTCTCCTTAAAATTGTATCTGTTTAGGAAAAAAAATTTAAAATCTTGTTTAGAATAAAAACAAAACTGCAGAGGAAAAAGCAGAGCTCTTATTAAAGAGCTTGACATCACACCCCATCTATTAAATGGCAGGATCCTTAAAGGAAAGTCCTTTCCAAATAAAAGGGAGGAAATGAAAGGTTCTATGAGTTCCCAAGCCCATTGTTGATGCCGTAGAGCACAGAAAACTTCCACTATCCATGGTCAAGGAAGTCGTGTAGGAACAGGAACCAGCCCTGGAGGTTCCCACAGGGAGAAGATCCTTGGAGAAATACAACTGGGACTTGTCCTGGTGTTCCTTTATTCCTCACGCTGGGTTTTTTTCAGTTTAACTGGGTGGGGGATTATGGAAGATAAATGGTCAGAGGGGAGGGAAATGTGCAGCTCCTCTGGTGGCAGGAGGGGTGGATCCGTGTCCCTCCCTGTCCTGCTGTCCCTGACCCCACCAGAACTCCAGCTCATTGTGAGGGGGATCAGAGCTTATCTCCAGGAGGGTTTTTTAATGTTCCTCTGGCTCTGGGGGCTGCTTTGGGTTTGTTTTCCATGGGTTTCTCAGCCACAGAGCTCTTTTTTCATCCCAAAGCCTGGCACACTTTGTTCCTGCTCCTTTTTTGCTGTGTGGATCCACCCGAGGCTGATTAGGGGTGATAAGGGCTGGCAGTGAGTTATTGCCCAGCCAGACTGAAAAGCCAAACCTGGCAGTTTTGACACAGAACAGCCACAGAAATGGCTTTTCCCCCTTATCTGGCCCTGCTCTGGATAGCAGAGGCAGCCTGGAACAAAGGCTTTTGTTCCTCATTAATCTGCGGTGAGAAGGAGCAGGGACTGACCCTTCCATCCACGCCTGAATTTTTCTCTTTGCTGTGTTTCATGTTCTGAGCACCCAGGGGTGCAGCTCTGAGCTCACAGTCAGGCTCACTCAGCTCTGCACACAGCACGGACACAAAACAAATCCTTTTCCTGCTGCACACCAAGGACAACTTTCAGCCCCAAAAGCACAACCAAGGGTGGCTGAAGGGAGGAACAAGAAGGATGGGACCTGACAGCCTGGAGCTGCAATGGGACAATTCAACCCCAAGGTGCAAAGGGACCAGAACTGATCCAAGGGGGAGACCTGGGAACCCTTTGTGCATTTTGGGACCATTTTGGGTCCATTTTGGGTCCATTTTGTGTCCCCCTTGGGTGCAGCCCTGCCCAGGCTCTTGTCCTGCCCAAGGTGGATCCTAAAACCCTTTCAATAAATCTCTGCTTTATTCTCCAGCTCTGCCCAGTCTCTGTTCCAGCTCAGCCTTCCCAAAGCATCCCCATCAAAGGGGTTTGTCCTCTCTGACCCTCTGCCATGGGGTGGCAGGAGGAGCTGCTGGCATCCCTGGGCTCCCTGGGCACATCCCAAAGGAGCAGCAGGAAAGCTCTGCTCGGATTTTCCCTTCAGCAAATGAGGGATTCTTCTCCCAAGGGGACACTGAGGGTGGAATTAGGAGCAAAGTTCTCACCAAGTTTTAATCACAGAATCCCAGAATGATTCGGGCTGGAAGGGACCTTAAAGCTCATCCAGTTCCACAAGCAGGGACACCTTCCACTGTCCCAGGCTGCTCCAATGTCCAACCTGGCCTTGGGCACTGCCAGGGATCCAGGGGCAGCCACAGCTGCTCTGGGCACCCTGTGCCAGGGCCTCCCCACCCTCACAGGGGACAATTCCTGCCCAATATCCCATCCATCCCTGCCCTCTGGCAGTTTAAAGTGAATTTTATTGGAATAATTTCCAGGTTCTTTAATAAAATTCCTAAAATTATAAATAGGCATTATAATGCTGACAAGACCCTTCGACTCGTGATATATCCTAATTTTCCTTCCTTGTTTCTCCTCAGCTCCTTCTCACATCCAGGTCCCTCTTGCTCTCATTCTTTGCTTTGCTGGGAAATTATGGCCTGAATTGAGCAGAATTATGAAACAGAACTGTTTTGTTGGGGTCAGACCCCAATTCCCTCTCAAAAGATAATTTGGGGTCTCATGTCCACGAAACCCAAGAAAAGCCCGAGTTTTGCTGCTCTGGATCTGCACAGAATTCAGAGCTGGGGGTGTTTGTGCAGCAGCAAAGGGATAAAGCTCTTTTGGCCTCCTCTGTGCTGAATTGCACCCCCTGATCCTGCTCATTTCACGGCCAAAGGGGTCTGAGCTTCTCCTTTTATCTTGAACACTGATGCCTGAACCCAGAAAACATCACCCAACAAATCCAGGGGAAAAAAAAATAATACTCTATTTCCATCTACATTCTTCCAGATGTAAATACTCCTTTAATTTAGTACGAAATTATTGTGCTGTAAACTCTTTTATAACATTGCTAGGTTTCATTTTTGGTTTTGTTTTTCATTTTGTGATGTCTTTTGTGGATTTGGGATGCAAACAAATGACAGGGTACTAACAATGGCTTGAACCAGCTTCTGAAAGATGGGTTTTTCTTGGGGTTTGGGGTTTTTTTACCTCCTTGCACCACTGTTTTTTTTCTCTCTGGCTTCTTCATCTTGGACTTTCTCAGTAGGGCAGCGTGTTTTGGGATTAGAATTCCCATGGTCCAAATCTTTCCTGAGGTCCTTTTGTAGAAATATTGGAGCATCCCTCCAGAGGAATGCTGCAGTGTGGTTTTGGGAAGATCTTTGTGATTAAATGATGCCACATCTCAGGTAGAATCCAGAGGAGGAAGATGACCCAGAAGAAAAAAAATCCCCAAGTGCTAAAGAGTTATTCAGAACACAGGAATCACACATGAGATCTCCAGAGGGAATAAAATTGGGTATTTTCCTGTAAAAGTGCTGCTGGATATAAATGGAGGTCTAAGAACTCTACATAAAATAAAATAAAATAATT
>VWYP01006862.1:273716-286618 GCA_013400435.1 Pycnonotus jocosus | reverse complement strand
GGGCTGTCCCGCGCCGCGCACAAAGGCGGCGGGGGCGGCGCTGGGGAAGGGGCCCTGCGGCGGGGCGACGATCAGGGGGACGGGGCTGTGCCGTGTCGGTCGGCAGCGTGCCGGCCCCCGCTGTCCCGGAGGTGTTTTTGGATTCCCCGGTGATGACGGTTGTTGAAGCTGTTGAGCGGCGCACCCGGACTGGGCCAGGGCCCGTCACCCTCCTTTCAGCCGCCGGGGAAGCTGCCCCGGCTAATCCCGGGCGGGGGAATCGATGTTCGGCACATAGCAAAGGGCAGGGCTGGAGGAGGGGTCCGCAGCACTGCCAGGGCTCTGCTGCGGGGAGCAGTGCGCAGTCGGGGTATCTCTGCAGGTCTGATAGTGGGAGACACACTGCGGTCATTTGAGGCGCGGGCAGGAGCCGCAGCAGCGTTGAAGGCGCAGACCGCGGTGTGGCACATCGCATACACCGTGATGTTGCAGGGGCTAAAACTCGCCTCTCCCCAGAGACACTTGAAGTAACTCGCTAGCGAGCTGTTGCCAGTGTGTTATCTGTTCCTTCCTCACACCGTGTCCACAGCAGCAGCCCGACATACGAAAATAATCCCAGTTTTCCGTCCTCCCTCTGCTTAGTGGGCAACTATTGCAGTGTGACTCAAGTCGAATGCTGTGTGACTTGCAATACCTCCCGTCAAGTTTTTGAAATTCTTGCTATATTCCGGGGAGGGGGTGAACGGACATACAGTGACCGCCAGCAGTGGCCATTTTTGCATGCCTGAAGCCCCATTGCACAAACAGAATGGAGGTCCTGTTGGCTCTCCCGAAATGCGTAGTCCAGAAAAACTATGAAGGCTGAATAGGGGATTTACTGTACTCATTGGAACTGAATAAGAATAATAGAGTGTGCTCCTGGAGAGAACCCTGCCCTGTTCTCCAGACATTCAGTAATTAAGGCTCTCTGTCGTCTGTGCAAATGTTCTCATATTTGTCTGAAGGTTAATTCTGCCATTCGGAGCTGAATCAGGCATGGAAATTCTCCCACCAGCTGTCTTCCTTCTCTGCAGCATGCTCCCACCGTTTCTGCCTTACATGTTAATTGAGCTCCAAAAATCCATTAGTAGTAAGACAGCTCCAGCATTTATTTCTAGCTGTCAGAGGTGGCAAGGGTTAATAAAAGACATCCGTATTTCTTGGATAGCTACAGATAAAATTTGGACCATGCTATTTAGGCCACTTTCTTTCTCCCAGCAGTGCTGTCCCACATTCAAACTAATTAATAGCAAAATCTATGCTGTGTAACGACTGCAGGAGTGGGATCATGTTTAGAAATCACACATCCTTAAAAATGTCGATTGCTGATGTCCTCGTTTACTGAGGTTCATTGGGTTCTGTTGAGAACTCTCTTCTCAGAGGACCATAGTTCAAAAATAATATACACAAATACCTTGTTCCATCTTCTGCTGAACAGTTTGATTCCTTAAATATTGTATTTATAGTTTGAAGATACAGATTTTTCTCTTTGGCTCTACATCAGTAATTAAAATTATTAACTTCTTTCTAGCACAAAACCTATTTATATTCAGCCCTAAGTAGCAGTATTATTCCTCTGTTCATCCTAAAAAGACTGAACTGGATCTTTAGATCAGAATAAGTATTTTCCATGCTCTCTCTCATTGACAAAGAGTCTGAATTTCTGACTGGTCTTGGGAAGCCTCCTTGGCTTCTGCCTGTCCTCTTTAGACCTGGGGACACATCACACAATCCAGGAGAGGTAATTAAGATGCCTAAGTGCATCATCAGTTGGTTGAAATTCTATCTACTGGGGTTTGCATTTGAAATATTAAGGAAACACTTCTCAAACTGAAAAACACCATCTCTAATAACTGAGAAGATTGTTCTAGGAAAAAGACCAGAGTGTATACAGATAAGGTTTGTACATGTACATAATAAATTTTTTCAGACCAACCAGTACAGAAGGAAAACCAGCTACATTTTTGGATTAACAAGCTTGCTTTTTTTTTTTTTTTTTTTTTTTTTTTTTTTTTTGGGGGGGGGGGGTTTTTTTTTTTTTTTTTTTTTGGGTGGGGGGTGTTTATTGTTGTTGGTTTTTTTGGGTTTTTTTGTTTGTTTTGTTGTTGTTGTTGTTGTTCTGAAGCAATAGCTATCTAAATGCAGTAATTAGCTAAGCTAAATGCAGCTTGAGAAAACTACTTCAAGCTCACATGTATCAGTAAGACCAGCTCAGAAAGAAAAAGTGGAAATGGGATGGAGGTAGTATTGTAGGGAGAAGAACAAAGTTTGAGAGCTGATAAGTTCAGAAAAGTTTCTAGGACGTTCTCATTTTAACTGTTTAATGATTTTTCACATAACAGAAGAAAATCCTGTGTGGAAAGAATCTTCCCAGAAGCACTTGTCCTACATTTCAAACACCCCAAACCACAAAACTCATCATTACAGCATAATCCTTTGTGGCCCAAAACACCAGATCAGTTTACACTGTGCCTGAGCAAGAAATGCAAGATGTTTTGATGCCCATCCACTATTACAGCAATGAACACCCCCTGCCATCAAATCACCAGCATACCCTGGTCTACTTCATCCAGTGCACAGCTGCATTCCTTGTAGTTCTGCCGCTGAAAATGACCACTCAGCTCCATTATGAACTCCCAGAGGCCATCTTCATAGACCAAACAAACCACTGTGCTGGTTGTGAAGGAGTCTTTCTCACAAATCAGACATTCTCCCACTCCTTTCAGACCTGATCCTTAAGGGAAACTACAGAACTTGTCCCACAGAAGTGTGCATGGGAGCTAGGTTTCCTAACTGCCCAAAACCGTGGACTCAGTAGAGATGCTGCTCTGATAGCACATTATAACTTCCTCCTACTTCAACATACAACACTGCCCCCTCCCAGTTACCCCTCTTCAAATCAACAGACTGTAAGGTAATTGTCTCTCCTTTTTGCTTAACTAATAAATGCTTTTTTCCCCCATCATTAACATCATCAATGTCCTCTCTATTCTAAAGCTACCATCTTCCTTTCAGAGCTGGCTTAATCAATAAATATCTTAGGAAACGGTACGCAATTGCTCTTAACTGAAAGGTGATTCTAACCCACAGAAAAGTGTGACCAAAAGTCTGTCTTATTTTTCCACGTGTATATCTGGGTCTAACAAAATATACTTCTTCATGCAAGCCCAATACTGCATGTCATATCCACAGAAAATTATTCCTGCGTGTTTCCCTTGTTCTTTTAATAGTTCCTTAGGTGTCCATCACAGGTGACAGTTGGAGAGAGGAGACTGGACTGGATGCCACCTTTGCTCAGGTCAATATGACAGTAATCATGTTCTTATGAAGACACACAGTATGTTTCTTAAAGCACAGGCACTCTTCCCCCTTGCCACGGAAAGACAATCTTCCATTCTAAAAGAAACAAAAATTTGGGCATTAAATAATAATAAAAAGGAATTTCAGCTTTCACGTCAAACCAATATGCAGATGTTACTAGGCATAGCAGCCATTAGGGGAACTTAAGGCTCTGGCAGGCAGGCAGAATATGGGTTCTGTTCTCTTACATTTTTTATGTACCAATACTATGCTTAGAGTGCTGGTTTGTGCTTGCTTTACTTGTTATGGGAGGTGGGGGATTGTCTGGAAAAAAAAAAAAAAGTAGTTATGTAGATCTTTAATTTTGGAAAGAAACAAAGCAAAAAGTCATCACGGGATTTTCTTGTTTTCCTCAGTGTGATTGGCAGAAATAGGATAGAGTGAATGCTTCCATTCCACAGCACTTGGGGAAAACTTGTTTCTCTAGAGGAAATTATCCAGCTTTATCTCACAGACCTATGTTACATACAGAGAATCCAAATATAAGCACAAATGTGTATGTAGGAAGGCTAGTGAGAACCCAAATGAATAAAATGTAAACCGAGATGATAACATGAATTATGTTTGTCCACCAAATTAAAGTAAAAATTATGCTTAAATAATTAGGTTTTTAGTTGATTCAAGGCTTCATTATTTAGATGTCAAATAAAGGGTTAAAAGTAAGATGGTCATAATTCAGTGAGATCAGTTAAAAGTTGATTTTTGTCTCATGTTGAGCATGAATCTTGGCTGATAAGAACAATTAATATTTTTTGTGAGGAAAGCAATTAGTTCTGTATGGAAAGAAAGGATTTTTGAGATTTGGGTAGAGAGAGGGATTAAAATATGTAATCTGTGATGAGCAACAATGTGTATACTAAATTAATGAAGTTTCTTGGGAGTTTCCAAATGAGACAGTACAGATTCACATTTCAGGTGGGTCTCATTTCAGCTCTGAGTACTGGCAGCACACATCACATGAAGTCCTCACAATGCATGGACACTTGCTGAAAAATCAAAGATTGTAAAAGCAGTGAAATGAAGGATAATTAATACAAAGATTCTAAATGCAGTGAAATGAAGGAGAGATGATTACAGTGTCATACCCTTACACTGCCATATTAAAACTACCATATATTTTGGATGATAAAATTAATCCAGATAATACACTCTCCTTAAAATAGGTGTTTGACCCTAGAAGTTGACACTGAGGTCTACAAACCAAAATTCTGGAGAGAAAGTCCCTGGACAGTCTCCCAAGCAGCTTTTACAGTTGCAATGGTAAGATACTTCTCAGTTTTCAACATGCCAATGACAGCCATCTGCCTCAGGGCCATGGGCATAGCGTCTCACAGACGTAGTCTTGCCAGAAGAACAAAATCCTTAAAATTTAAAAGCCTGCCTTCGACATTTCTTGGAACATCTAGAAGACTCTTGGAAGTATGCCTGTGCTGACAAAAATAACAAACACATGCAGTGATTGGCAAAGAAAATCAGTAGGAGCTGAACACAAACCTTAGGGATGGTGCAGTCAGCAGCCAGAATACTTTCTGCAGCAAAGGGTCTCAAGGCTGTGCACCCGAGTGCTCAGAAAGTCACGTAAGCGCAGAAGCAATTGTTATTAACAAACATTTGACAAGATACCAAGTAATTCTCTGACCATCGGGTCACCCAGGTCAGTTTACCCTCAAATTTGCCTTGCTATATGCCTTTTATTAATTGGCTACATTAGTTTGCAATTGTCAGTTTAGGTTAAAAATTGTACTTTTATTTGTATTTGAGGGTTGTGGTAATAAGAGAAATAGTATTTATTCCTGCTGAGTGATACCTGTTTTAACATGAATGTTCTACCAGGTAGCATGGGCTAGGAATAAAGAGCAAATTTTGGCCAGCATTGGTGTAAGTCAGGCTCCCATTACAAGGATTTGATATGTTTTAAAAAGGCATGAGGAGAAGCAGTATGCACAGTCAAAGCAGACTACAAAGAGTCTCTTCCTCCCAATACCCACAGCATTTTTTCCTTAACGCTGTTTATTCAAGATAGATGGAGTATGTGGAGATTTGATTTGGTTTTCTTTTCTGTTCATAAGAAATGTAGATGATCCCTTGCAAATTAAAGCCGTATGTTGCCTGCCTTCCTTGACATGTTCTGTGCTGGGGTGAGAGGCGCAGGGGCTGCAGCCCGGCTGCTGCTGCCAGAAGTTTTCCGGAGAACAAGAAAAAGTCACAACTCTTAAAGGGGCAATTGCAGATCACAGCTCATTTTGTTCAGAGAATATGAACATTTTTACTCTCTTTTTATTTCCCTTTCTTGAGCAAGTTCTCCTACAGTTACATACAGTGCCTGAAAACACAGACTCTCTCTTGTTCTTCAAACATAAGAGAGGCTGATTTAAGGGCCTAAGATGGCAATGCTTACTCCCAGGAGCAGACCTGCTGATTTCACAGATACAAGGGAAAGGAGTAGAGCTTCATAAGGCTGTGATGCAAGGAGAAATTATGTGACGAGCTCTTACTCCTGGCCTCACGCTGCTCTTGCTGTGCTTCAAGTACATTCCTTTTAAAGAAATGACTCCCCATTTCCACTGATGTAAATGAGATTCAGATCATATTTGCTGCATTACTATTTCAAGATACACAAATTGAAAAGGGGTGTGTGTGTGTGTGAGGTGGGGAGATAGAGTGGAAGAAAGATGTTTTTCTATGTCTTTTAGATGTGTGTGTATTTTCCATGAATGCTTTTTAGAGAGTGAGCAGGATGAGATCAGAGCAGGAGCAATTCTCAGCCTGCATCTGCCTTTTTCAGTGCAGTGAGGCTTGGTACATGTTAAAGGACAATCTTGACTTTCCCTTTAGAAGAAATTTTTGGGCTTTTGCTTTTCTTTGTAAAGATAGCTTCAAATATTTAACCAGTGTAAACAGAGGCAGAATGACTAGCAAGACTGAAAGGAATGTGACACAAGGATCTGCTTGTAAGCACTTCTCCCATAAATCCATTCTTCATCATACAGGAAGGGTCAGCTGTAATTTGAAATAAATTGGTTTTGGAAATTTTAGGCTGTTTAGAAATGGAAAAATTTGGAAATGTTTAGCCTGCTGTGAAAGGAATTATCTTAAGGATGGATGGCAGTAGTATTCTAGACCTTCTTCCAATTCTGCAGCTGACTTTTCTAGATAGGATTTCCCCTGCTCTTTGACCCTGGCTGCACAGCAACTGCTCAACACTGCAGCACTCCAATATCCCACGTGGGCCCCTGATAAACTATCCTTAGCCTGATCACCCAATATTCAAGGAAGGGAAAAAGGAGCACTTCATAAAATCCCAATGGTCACAGTAGGGAATGTTACCTTCAGGATGATGGAATTTTATTTCCTATTGTCACAGGTTGTCATTCTGTATTGCTCAAATATGCAACCACAATGTTTAGCCCAACTGCAAATATATTCAATATATCTCCTTCCCTAGTATCCCTATCAGAATATTACCCTATCCCATGACAGTGGGTGCATCTGGACTCTTTGCTTCTGGATCTTTTGATGTCTCTGATTTTATGGGTGACCAATTGATAAAAATGAATGCATCATTTTTACTGGATTTGGACTTACCTATGGAAATCCACACATTTGTCATCTCCAGGGATGATTATTGTAATTCTGTATACTTTCATATGCTATTGATGGCACTAAGAAAAGTATGTGAGGATTCCCAGCACTGAAGATAGAAGAGCACAGAAGGATAAGCCATGTCACCTCAGTGTCCCAGGCCTTCTGTTCCCCTTAGCTCTCCACATGCTGAATACAGAGCCTATAAAAATTTGCTTCCCTATCTTCAAGTGTCATACTAGCCTGATCCCAGTCATGTCAGGGATGGCTGGTCTCAGCAGCCACAGCCCACTACAGCTGTATCCCACTGCAGTAACACCTCAGCCTTGAGCCTGCTCAGAGGCAATGAGCCCATATCCAGGAGATACAACTACTGCAACATCTGGCTGACTAAATCTATAACACCCAAAAGATTCTGGCATGATTATGTACTTCTGTATTTTCAGATGAAAACACCTCCTTTTCCCACTTTGACTCTCAGTGGTAGTCACACCATTGCAAACAAGATTCAGTCATGCCCATCATTACATATTCTGCCTGGAAAGTGAGAGAGACTTCATGATTACTCTTCAATCTTTGGAGCTCTTTTAATGAGGAAGGATATACATAAAAATATGAAGACTCAATAGAAAGCATTAGGAAAAGATGGAAAGGGAAAAGACAGGATATCTAGCCTCTGGCTTTTATATGTTGATATTAGTTAATGTTGAAATAATTCTTAAAACTCAGGAAGTACTTTGCTGATGGTGATTCTTTTGGACATTGTCTATTCCTCTGCCATTTATTATAGCTAGACAGATATAGTCTAGCTATTAGGATAATTATTAGTTAGTATTTCTGCAAAGTCATTGTGGTTTCTATTTCTATCTATTTCTATTTCTATACTTTTTTACAGTTGTAAAGCTTGTTCTTTGAATACATCATGACTATTTAAAAATGCAGACTGATTTAAATATTTACTTAAAAGTCTTCACTGTGCTTACACTTACATTCTTCCTATTACATACATGATGGCAATTCAGAGTTGGAAGTCTGGGTCCTCCTTTCAGCAGAGAAGGGCTAGGAGCAGCTCATCCTAAACTTCATCCACACTGCTGCCATAGCAAGTAAAAGCATCCACCAAACTGGTTTGGGAGGCACTTTTCCTTCCTTCTCACAAGGAATGTATTTGTGACTTCATAGTGGCAGCTGGCCTGCCATAGAAATTAGGCTGCCATGAAACCACAGCCTTGGACTCACATCTCTGGGATATGTCAGTTAGCATTGCTTGAACATTAAAAAAATGTGACAGAACCATGTTCCCACATATTGTGTTCAATACCAGCAGGCTTAAAGATGCTTCAAATCATAGCAAGCCTAATTGTGAGCCAATGTAGCACTCTGAGTACCAAGGACAGGCACTAATTGGTTTTTGCCATGTCTGCTGTGCCATTTCTTTTTTTTTTTTTTTTTAATTCACAACGCATAACACTAGGGATATGGGACTTAAAGACTTGTCTTATTTTGGGAAAAAGAATGCCAATATTAAACTAATCCCTTGTGTAGACACTCTTATTTCAGTTTAAAAGTGCCTTTCATGGCATTAGCAAGTTGATTCCTTGCTGACATAAGCTTAATCAATATGAGGCACTCAGCCTGATATAAATTTATCTCCATGATGGGGTTGGACCAGTTTTTCTATGTGCCTTTGAAAAACCATTTAGTTAAATCATTTGTTCCTTCAAATTGGCAAGTTCTCACTCATTGAGGATTTGCAGAACAACAGTGCAGCCAGCTGAAAAATGAATCACTTCAGTAAAAGGTAAAGAACTTTTTGCCTTTGTACGATGCTACCCATTAAAGCTCTGAAAGCTGCAAATGTCAATAAACTTAGAGCAGCTTTGCATCTACGTTCTTAATCCCCGTCTTCTAAATGCAGGAACTTAAATGTAGAGAAATGAAATGCATTTCCAAGGTCAAAAAAAGTGTATGTGGTAAAGTGGTTTCAGAATGAGACCAATGACTTTGAATATCCCTGGTCCCAGCATCTTTCAGACACCTTATATGTAAGAAGTACTGGTACCTGTGCTTTCTGGTAATCAGCATTTTAGAATCAGATTGCCAGGGCTGGATGATGTGTCCAAGAATAACTAGCCTGTAATCTCTCATTTGAGTTTTGTAAATAAAATCTGACTTCTTTTTGAATGAAGATCTGCCCTTGTAATTTCATCACCACCTTACTAAATATTTATTTGTAGTAGTATCCTCCTTTAGCTATAAACAGACATTCTAATCTCAAATTCTGAGGCAAAAAGGATATTCTACCTCCTGTTATGGCTACACTAAATACATGTTTTCAAAGGATAAACATTTCAAATCTTACGCTGCAAGCAGAGCTTTTTAGGCTAAGAAGAGAACCACAATGACAGTATTGATACAGTACTATCACCCATTTCTGGAAGAGTGGTTGTGGTCCAAAGAACCACTCTGTCTGCTCTGTGTTAAAACAAGGATATTAGTTTGAAGTCCTGTAAGTGATGGGTCTGGTCACAAACAAAACTACACATTAGCCCTGTTGGAAAAAAATAAGACAATGTCAGGTCAGATGAGCTTGAATCGATCTCCTCAAATCAGGCTCAGGTTCAGATGGAGCAAGTAATGCTATGGTTTGACTGATTGAAAGGTAACTGCATGTGAAATAGACCACAGCTGGTGTTTTCACCATGGAGTGCTTGCTCACTCTGTTGCTGAGTGATGCTACTAGAAGTTACTGAAACTTGAAACACAGTGAAAATACTTTTTAAAGCCTGAAAAAACCATTTCCATCCTTTGTCGTATATCTCAGATTTATACCCTGCATTCTATAACCTGGAATTCAGTTACACCAATGATTTGCCAAAAGCATGGATACTTACAACATGTTTAGCTACAAGACCATAGTTGTGCAGTACAAATATTATCTACAATTACAGCAATTAAAAATAGAAGTTTGAGGCAGAAGCACTTTAAAAATATTTGCAGACCTATCAAAAGTCTTTCTGTGCTCCTGTTCCCAGAGTACCTGGGCACCTCAGCACCTCAATATATCTAATGTGCTGTTCTAAAAGATAAAAGTACTGCTTTGTCTTTGTTTTGGAGAAGGAAATCTAAGGCAGAGATTAAAATTACCTGTTCAAAGTCAGGTAAGCAATCTGTGATAGGAAAGGGAATTTAACCTAAAGCTGGCACACACATTCTTTTTTCCTGAGGCCTATTTTTCCTGGAAAGCTTTGGGGGGATGTGAATGCAGTTGTTTTAAGCCCCCTGAGGGAGATGGTCCCACACCTTACTCACTCCTGTTGTTTGTCCCACAGAGGCACCTGCAGGGCAGTGGAGAGAAGCAGAGCAATGTGCTGACCCAGCTGAAAGCTAACCAGCAAAGCCCACTGTAGTCCCAGCTGCAGCAGTTCCCTTCTCCAGCCCTTGGCATGGCTGCTGGGGCGCTAGTGCCAGCAGAGGGGAAAGGGAAGGAAGGTGTGAGCTGAAACACAGGAGAGGAGGGAATGGTTCCTGTCAGCAACAGCCCAGCTTTAATGGGCATGAAACAATCATGAAACTGCAGCTCAGACTGCACCTTTCCAAAGAAAATTTAATCATTAGTTACTCTGACTTGAAATAAAAAATCTAGTCATAGCTGAAACCACCACACTGGACCAGCCGCTGAGGTGGCAAATATGGGGAGAAATCTCTGTTGTTTTGTTTCTTCCAGTACTGCAAAGGGAAATTGAGGGGCCTGGGAGTAGAAAGACCTTGAGTAACCTTGATGTTGACTCCTTCCCTGAACAGAGGGGCAGCAGGCCTTGAGGCCATAATTTAACACCTCCCCCCTGCTATGTATGGCAGAACTGTTGACAACAGATTTGTTTAACATCACGATATTGGTCCATGACCAAGCTATCACTTTAAACTCTCATAACAGCATGCAAGCTTCTTAATATCTATTCTCTTACCTGAAAAGCAATCAAGATGAGAAATTAATGTTCTAAGCATGTTTATATTTGTATATTAACTTGCTTCCTTGCCAGTTTCCTCTCCCTTTCATGCTCTAATATCTCTCTCAGCATGCCATTGTCAATAGTAATTTAAATTACACATCAGGCCATGCGAGCAGCTCACGTGTTGCCAGTTAATATGAAGGGAAACTCCAAGGGCAGTGGTGCACAGCAGTCTTGTGGTCTCTACCAGTGTGAGTTGCAGAGCACTGTTTTTGAAGGGGATGTACCCCTCTGCTGCTTTGAGCAGACAGCTGCCTACCACTGAAAAACTCTGGACTGGGCATATGGACTTCATTTAGTTAACCAGATAAACTGTGCTACATCTACTGTGAGTGGATCTCCAAATGCCACTGCTCACAGTGTAGAGCAGCTCATTATGGGAGAAGAAGCAGCCCTTGGTAAAGATGAAATGGTGCCAGAGGAGACACAAACTCTGCCCCTGTTATGTTGTGGGTAGCAGGCAGTGAGTCCTAACTGCCTCTCAACAAGCCTGATCGATGAAGTTGAGAACATGCCATGGTCAATGGGTATTTGTCATATTGTGCAGCAAATCCTCAATGAATACATAAACTAAAAAAGGCCTCAATAAAAGAAATTTGACCAGAGGTAGATGATTAACAAGGATGGCCAACATGAAAACTCAGGTGTAGGCTGAGAATTTGAATCGTCAGGATTCAAATTTACCTACATTGTAAAATATTTGGAGTAACTATTGGACAAGAACCTAGATATGGAATTGTTCAATTAAAAAGAAGGTTGAAAAACCCCAGCAACCTTGCTGATTAGTATTGGGTGCTTATTTATCTCAAGCCAGTCAAAGCAGATTTGGCTGGGATTTGAAGTGGAAGTTTCATAGACACACCGCTTTCAGCATGTGTCCAAATATTTCACCTCCTCTGCCTTTGGCCTGTATATAGACAATGGCACTTGCGCCGCTTCCGACTGCGCATGAAAATGAGATTTCCTTCAGCATGCACTTTGCTTTTAAAAGGATTATCTCCCACTTTTTTTACATTTTTCTAGACCTCAACAGTGCAAGAAACTCAGATGATCTTTTAGAAACAAGAAGACAAACCATGGGGAAGATTATTTACTGCAGCACTTGTGATAACTGCTTTTTGACTGAGGTAATGCCCATGACACCTAAAGTCAGCAAGCATATCTTGCAAAAGTCCCTACCAGCCTAATTCACAAATTGTCTCTGCATATACATAGCCATTATTTCACTACTTTAGTTTTTTTCTTTAAAATTTCTCTTTCTCTCTTTTCTTAAGGCAGTAAAGAACCCAGGAACTCACAATCTCATGCTAACAACTTTTAGCCCAAGGAACATAATCTGCTTTTATATTTTATCAAGATAAATTCCAGACATCATTTGTTTTCCCAGACCCAACTCTTGGCCTGTATTTCTCACAAGTGGATAATCACCCAATAAAAATAAATAAAAATGTCACCCTATCAAATTAATATCTGACATATTGCTCATAGCTGACATTGTTCAGAGACCCCTTTTGCACCCGCAGGAGACAGCCATGACTTTCTCACTGCTGCTCCCTGACCAATTCTATGCAGCCCATATAGTGTCTGCCTCTGAGCTCGTTATGCATAGCTTCCTCATGTTGCTGTAGTCTAATGATAAAGAAATTGGGTGTGTGGACATTCCCATTTTGCAGCCAGAATCTATCCTATCTTATAACAAGAGTCATTATAACACAGACTGTTAGTGACCATGATTACAGCTTATTTCCATGCCATGCTGGAGGAGAAGAGAGATCTGAAGTTGAAGGTCAGAGCCTTTAAAGAATGAAGAAATGTTTCCTGCAGGTGCTTGGTTTATAATTGCCCAGGACAGAGCTGCTTTTATGAGGATTGTTGTCATAGTAAAGTTCCCAAGAAAAACAGGGTTGTTCTTTTTTTTTTTTCCTTTTT
>VWYP01006862.1:258583-273709 GCA_013400435.1 Pycnonotus jocosus | reverse complement strand
TTTTTTGTGAGTGTGGGTTAGTTGGTTAGATTTTTTTTGTCCTGGCATCTGTTTATTGTCAGTGGACACCCACAGCTGTAGCCAGGAGTATGCCTTCACTTCTGGCCTCTGATGTGAACAGCTTTTGCTCTGGCCCTAGGGAGCTGCTGGGCAGAAAAAGCAGTAGGGAGCAGGCAGCACCCCAGGTGATAAAATGTCCGGTTTCCATTCTGATGTATGGGAAATTTTAAAAGCTTTGATGTCTGAAGGCATATGCACTCCAGCAGAGAAATCTTCACATCTCATCTCTCCCTAGCAAAGAGTAGATCTTTTCTATCACAAGCAGCCTGACAACACAAAACATAAAAATTGGAGCTATCACCATATCAAGATCATGAATCAGCTTTCCTGAATGTTGTTATTAAGGCAGTTCTTAATCAAGGTAAAAATTGGTAGTTTAATAAGTCTCTTTGGAAGTATGCTAAATATACCCAAAATAAGGTTCAATGCCATTAATTTGATGAAACAATTCAGAAGAAAATATAATAATGTGAAAAGTATAATGGAGGAATTACCACATGAATTCTCTAATTGCCTAGATTCTAAAACACATAAGAGTAGCAGGGACCTGGCAGACACCAGAATCCATCATTTCCAGTATCATATGTTTTTGCAGTAAAAAGTAGAATTAAGTAAACATATTCTTCATTATTTAATTAAAGGAATGTACACTCTTCCAGATAATAGTCTTGATAGTGAACCAGAAAGCACAGCTCTGTTCTCACACTGAGCTAAGAAAGTGTAACCATTTCCTCCAGGGAATATACTGTGGATCTTGATCCTCTTGGTACTGAGCAGGTAGAATATGCTCTCTTACAGAGCCATCCTACATTTATTGGAGGTGGAGCAGTGGAGGCAGAATGTGTACTCTAATTTATGCTTCACCTCACAGTTCTGCTGTGCTCATGTGTGGGGAACAGTTGGAGTTTGAACTGCCCTGGTGAGAACATGCCCAATTCTGAGCAGGGACAGTGGTACCATGAGATTGGGCGTGCCAGAGCTTTGCCACAGTGTGGCTCAGAAAGCCTGGTTGTTTCACTGGATTTGGGTAGTTAGGGAGAGCAAGTAAAAGAAGTCAAAGAGAATTAATAAAAACATAGTGGTATCTGAAAAGACCTTGCAGTGAGCATCTGCCTGGAGTTGTATGCCTAGGACTGCAGACAGTTCATTTTTTTTGTGTGTGTATGACCACAACATAACTAGAGTTGCAGCCTGTAGAATGCACAAGTTTTTACAGTTTCATACCCCTGTTTCCTTTGCACTTTCTACAAGCAAAGAATGAGCAGATACCACAGATCAGTAGCTGCAAAGTAACCTGTAACCTGTTATGCTTTGGTAGCTGATCTGGGCATGCAGTTTCTCCATCCAATTTCAATTGAGGTTAAAACCCCTGGGGAGAAGAGAGAGCAGACTGTGCTGTGAGCATTTTACCTCTGTACATCCAGTCCCATGCTGGCTTGCTTTTTGGAACACCAGCAGGAGAGAAGCAGCAATTCTGGAGGTCACTCAGTGGCAGGAGAGGCAACGTATGCAGCATTGACTTGAAAGGTCTTGGTAGCTATGTTGATTGTTTATTGGTTCCACTTATTTGCAAAGAAAAGTGAAGAGAACAGCAAAGTGGTCAGAAGTGGAATGGCTGCAGGAACAGAAAGGGTCATGGTTGAGCTATTGAAAGCTGTCCATGCAAGTGCTGGGAAAGAGGCCAAAACAGATACATAAAGGAACACAAGGAGGATGCAGGTAAGCAGCCAAAGGCAATACCTCCACCAGCTTCAGGGAAAGGACGATCCTGCTCATCCAGCTAGCTACAGAGACGTTAATCACTGGTGGAAAAAAATAACTCTGAACATATTTACCAACAGATTAAGGCCAGTTTCAGAGGAAGTAGATGGCCAGAAACAGCATGACTTCACAGCAGATGCAAGCTTTATTGAGCAAAATTATCACTCTTGGCAACTGATGGGAGGGGAGTAATAAAAGTGGGTTAAAACTTTTGGAGGAAAACAACTGGCTTGAGTGGATACAATATAGAGGGTGTGGATATATAGGGTTTCAGGTAACTGTAATTATAAAAGGTATATGTTAAGACTCCTGTAGTACAGTAAGAAATGTCAAGCAATTTAAGTCCAAGTTTGATTTAGGAGCATAGGACTTGGAATCACACTCATCTTCAATCATGAAGATAAATGTTGCTCTGAGATGCCTTGGAGGGCATAATTTTGAAAGATCCATAGCAAAGCTTTTCAGTAAATATAAATGATATATGATTACTGGCAAATAGGTCTGATTTAATGAAAGCATTTTTTGCCATGTTGGGAAATTGGTTTTGTAGACTTGAACTTAAAACTAGTTCCAAGAACATGAGACTGCTGCATCTTGGAGAAGAAAGAGTACATACTGTGCTGACATGTAGTGTAAGGGAAGTTACACAGAAGTCTAATCCTATATGTAGTTATATTCATATCACCATTAGTTAGTTCAGCATCAGTGGTTCAGTAAAAATTAATTAAAACAGTCATGTACCTTAGTCAAAAATGCTGCACAGTAGATGATGAGATTATGGATCAATAAGGATAATACATCTACAATCCATATGGGTTTTTTTTTCAAATTTATTATTACTTCATGGACTAAGAACAATTCCAGTAAATTAGATAAAATTGTGAAAAAAACTGAAGACAGGTCTTTCAAATATTGCAGTTAGAAATGGAAAACATTTTAAAATATCAGAGACTGGGTCAAATAATCAACGCAAGGATTGACTTTAATTAAAAAAAATTATAATAACGATGATACTCCAGGCCATACCAATACATAAGGAGAAAAAAAAAACAAAACAAAACATTCAAGGCCTAAAAGCTAATATCAAGTTCATGACTAGATATTGCATTAAGTTAAGCTTTGTTTAATAGTGAAATAATCCCTGAACTGGAAAGACCAGCAATGACATAGTGTTCCCCAGATCTGGAAGGATACTCTAGAAAGCCAGAGAAGAAAAGGACCATTTATCTATTTCAAATTGTAATTTAAATGCCTACATTTCCTATAGCCCTAAAATGTATCTGTCTGGCTACAGAAATAGTCATAAACCATCATCACCATAAAAAACTTGTAAAAATGCCCCACAAATTCAGAAGTTTTTTTCGAACAAAGGAGTGAATGCAGATTCACTTACCTATATATTTAGCATAAGTGCCCATACAAGACGCACATCTGCACAGTAAGAAGGGAAAACAGATAAATCAAATACACAGAAACTGCAGAAATATGATGCGCTTGCCAAGACTCAGACACAAGTCTTCACAGGAGTCTGTTTGTAAGCCAATTCATATTTGAATAATTGAAATGACATCTAATGGAAATTAAATATATACAATAAAATAAAAGTGTGTATTCATCTTTTTGACAAAAGTATTAATAATACAAAGGTACAATATTGAGATTTTCTGGGAAAACATCTTGTCCTAGAAAATGTAAAAGCTTTGTGTTCAAAGGATTTAGAAAATAAACTCCCTTTCTGTGGAGCCCTGCCCGTTGGGATTTGGCATAAGAAAGAAAAGAGAATTTCTAAGAAATATCAGGTTTTCTTTGCTGGCATATTTTTTACTTTGTTCTGAATGGAAACAACTTGAGCTCAAAAGGTAAATTTCATTGACTGTAGATTTTACTAAGTGTGAGTTTAGCAGAGAAAGGAAAAGAAATCGAAAGATATACTAAATATGACTGCATTTTACAGCCCCTTTCTTCTTCTTCTTTTGATAAGCACTTAACAGAAGTCTATTCAGTGAAAGCTGCCAATTCTTATTTTTACCATATGCACAGATTGAGGATGTCAAAGGAAATGTGTATGGCAAATTAGGGTGAACTCTGTGGCCTGAATGTTAAATGAGAGGGCGAATTATGCAGGATTTGTCTACCATTTCGGTGCTCTCATTTGTGATGTCTTTGGGCAGGGCACCTTTATAAGACTATCCTGAAGATATTATCATAATGGAATGTTTTGCATAATGGAAAACAGTCACCTCAGATCTTCTTTTGCATGACAAACCCTTGATTAGAAAAATAATAGGATGGAAATGGAATTTGTGTTTATACAGGCAGGCGTCAGAGCCAAGAAGAATAGAAGTTGACTTCAATACACTGGAGAACTGACACAGGCAGATGCAAAACCTCTCTTTACAGTAAATTTAGCCTGGAAATAGACTGAGAAACAAGCAGAAGTCATATAAAACTCTTCTTACAGTGAAAAGTTCTTTATTCATGAGAAAAGTATCTGTGATATGCAAAGGATATCACATCTTTTTAAATGACTCATAGCTCTTCTTATACTGTAAGGTCCACATTACACCCCTGTGAAAACAAGAATGTTTTGATATTTGACAAAATGGTAAATGTTTTAAATTTTCTATTACACATCTGCTTTAGCTTTGGCAATTTACAGTCTTTAGTCCATTGATGTACAGTTAGAAAATGGAATGAATATCCTGCCTTAAATCAGCAGAGCCAACCATGTACATAATTAGGAGCTGGATTATTTTCGGAATTGAATACAGCCATGCTCCTGTACTCATCTGAATTAATGCACACATCTGCATATGTGTTTATAGGATTGCTGCTGATGTGCACATGCCACAAGACACGTAAACCTGCTGGTTTTATTTAGTTAGTCAGTATTAATTGCAATGTTTATTCTACAAACAGAAACATAGAAAAAAATCTCAAAAGTGTACAATAATTTGGAAGACTCTGTACCTTCAGGGAAATTGTAAAACCAAAAGGTAGATTTTACTAACTCTTTCCTTCTTGCTATCTACGAACATAATGTGACTGGACTTAATGTATGTTCAACTTAGAAGACAGCATTATTTCATTACTGCCAGTGATCCTAGGAGCACAAACCAGTATTGTTCTCTGCCAAGATCATATTGGACACAGGTAGAAGTGGATTTTGGGTGATAAGAATTCCAGCACGGCTGGTTTACAGAAGAACCCAGTTAAACTGCTTTAAACACCTAATCTAAAATATAGTACCTGTGAAGATAGTGCAGTGATAGTGGGAGTTCTACCTGCTGGGACAGTATAAGTGCTAATTACAAAGGTGCTCATGCTTATTTCTTTCTATGGCTGCTCTGAATTAAAGAACATTGGCCAGTCCTGATATTTGATATAGCATGAGAAGAGAATCAGTATATTGCCCTGAGGTACCTCATCTCCATGTGATAAGGATAAAATCATAGCCTGTCTTTGGTTTTCTGATAGCCATTTCCTCTCTGTCTTCCTCACTGTGATTTGTTGAGATGATATTAATCTGATCCAAAGCTCTGAACACCCAGAACTGCCATTTAAAGCAGCAGAGATGGGTGTACCCAGCATCTCTCATGATCAAGCTTATAATTTTTAGCTGTAAATATCTGTATGACTAGAGTTACATGTGTCAGCTTTAAGATAATGCTATGATTTCATTGTGGTCAAATATTTTGAAAAAAGAAAGCATGGCTGATCTCTGCACAGTGTCTGTTCATGTTTATTATCGTACCAGTAAACTCACCGCTGATTGCAGTTTGGCCCTTATCAGTTCTTCCTTCTAGCAACATACGAAATCATTTCAGCTTGTTCAGGAGCAGATCAATCTTAAGACACAGCTTTACAGAGAATTGACAGATAATACTAATCTTTATTTTTCAGCAAAAGTAATTTTTGATGTAAATAATGATGCACAAGTGGCCACAACATTCAATATACATATATGATCAATGGCTAATGAAGTACAGGAATTCAGCTTTTCAATGCCTGAAGAAGCAGATTTAATACCTAGGTTTAGTATTGAGGATTTCTTCACCTGGTTTAGAGTGAGCTGTAAATAGGCTGGTTGGTTAGAAGACAAAAAAGATGACCCAATTTAATGATCATACATCACATGCCTACCAGAATCCTCCACCTCAATAGCGCAATAGTTACTTTCTTTGAGGAATACTTTGCAATGTATTAGAGAATGAATCTTCCCTCTTCTTCCACAGCAAGAGCATGCCAGCCAGACAATCCCCTGCCAGCAGTCTGAACCCAGAAATACATGTTCCCAAATGCTGCTTAATCCACCTTCTCTAAAGTGTTAGCAGTAAGTCTTGCACTGAGGCTGCATACTTAAGGTCTGCATTTGTTACCCCATTCTGCTTTCCATTAATCGATTACTGATTCAAAGCTGCACTTGATCCATTATGACAATAGTTATACTTGTAAAAAAACATTCTGAAGTAAGAATCTGAATTGTAGTAGAGTCTGTTCAGGCCATGTTCTGAGACAGCTAGAGCATGCCCCCGGGATTATTCCCATAAGACAAACCAAAGCCAGACTCTGTAATGACACCACTTGCAAATGCAGCAGTCATTTTTTCTACTCTCCACACTTCCAGTAAGCTCATCCTGAATGCCTTTTAGCCAACCTCAATTTTGGTGTCTCCTCTATCTAACCCAGTGAGAAACAGACAAACAAATCCCGTAAGGGCGGGCAGGAAGTTGTGAGAGTTGTTACATGGTTATTGTTACTAGGGAAACCACTTCCTTAGTATTCATGTGTTCAGCAGATCTGTCTGGCTGTGTCTTGGAGTCCCAGGCAATATCATCAAATAAATGGCAACCAGGAAAATAAACCCAAGCCAGCACAAAATACACTGTAAATGCCTATGACACTTAAAATTAAAATCTTGTTTTGGTAAATTAAGCCTAAGCAGAAATATCTCCCATAATATGCTTTTATAACAAAGGGGTGTGTGTTGGAAAAAGTATGCTATATTCTATTCCTCTTTTCCTAAACATTAATAAAATATCTGTAAAAGCAATCAGTACTGATTGTCTAGAGTTAAAATGCTAAGCCCAAGCAGCTACATTTTTTGGCTGCTGACCTTAGCTCTAATCTCCTGAGCAGTATCTATATCCAAGCAAAGGATGAGTAGAGCTAGTAGTTTTCTTTGGAAACCAGTCTGTAGTGTTGGGACTCATCTCTAAGAACAGATCGTCCATGCTCCTAATTTATGGGACATTTTTTTTGTTTGTTGGCTTTTTTTAAGATGCAGTTTGTTTCTGAGTTCAGTCACAAAAGCGTGTGACCATCAGTAGAAACTGTGACAAAAGCATGTGACCATCTCGAGCAGTAGCCATGCCTCCTACTGTTCCCTGTATCCCTTTTAGCATAGTTTAAACAAACAGCAACTTTCCCAGATTCAGTCAGAAATTGGGGTTTTCAAGAAATCAGCTGTGCTGAGCAGGTTGTCAAAAATCTGGTTTATACACAGACGCTCACCACCAGTTCCTTAATTTCCACAGTGATTTGGATTCAACACATTTCATCCTCAGTAGGAATTCCACAGCTGATCAATTGATTTTGCCTCTTACCCATCTACCTGAAAATCTCAGCTGAGTGATAAAGCCTGAAGATGATACACACACCTTCCCTAGAGCACTGCCAGGCTCAGGCTGTCAGTTCCAGTGCTAGCTGCATTGCAAAACCAGCTCAGTGTTACTGCTCTCCCTGATGGACTCCAGGCACATAGCTGGTTTGCTCATTCACCAGAGGTTTAGGTCTGGCACTTCAGAAAGTTATTGTTCCTGAGAATCTCGATAACCTCAAGCCCAGCCAAAAACAACCATCTCAGTAGGTTTGTTCTTGCTTTAGAGTGAAATGAATTGCAGTGGTGAGATACACTGTGCAGCATAACAGTATTGCAAAGTTCACTTGCTGCTAGAGAAGGACTTCTCCAAACAGACATTCCAGAAGACAACATACATGCACAAATATGACCAGAATTACAGGCAAGACTGTAGGAAGGATAGTGGTACCTGGTTTTCTGAAGAAATAGAGGTGAAGAAAGCAGCAGAGAATGAAGGGACACTACTTTATTGTGGAGTTAACCCTCTGATAATAGAACACAAATGACTAACAACTATTTGGGCCTTGCTGAAGCAGGCTCACAAACAGGGTTATGCAAAACAACCTATAAACTGAGATAAAAGCTAACACAGTAGATGGATAAAAAAGGAGATTTTTTTGACTCTACAAAAATCACTATTATTAAAGATACACAAGTGTTTCAAAGCTTGCTTCTTTTTTTTTTTTTTTTTCCCAGTTTTATTTATACATCTTGGGACTAACTATAGCAAAAATACTCCTGCTGTACAACAGATGGAGAAAAACAGAGAAGCGGGACTGCCATGAAGACCTGCAAAACAGCACAATGGGAATATCAAGGTGTACAGCATTAGAGTTCATATACATGTGTGGCAGATCATTTTCCTCTCAGCATGTTTGTGTCTTTGCATGATCTCCAGCTTGATCCCTAGTCTATAGTATGATATGGGCTTGGGCTATCCACAGGGGACCATATAAAACAGATAATTAGAGACCACTAAGAAGAGACTTTTGCAATTAGAAATATCCAGCACAAACCAACAGAAAGATTCTGCTCATTAAGTATATCCATTGATGGCACTAAATAAAGAGGCACATGAAAGCTACAGGTGGGAAATACAGGGAACTGCAGTTCATGTAGAAAAATCTGTTGGAGAATTACAAAAAACTCTCACTGATGTCCCAAATTAAAGATGATCTAATAAATATGAAACTGAGTTCCAGATTTCTTTCAAGAGCACAGCACTACAGGAATCAGCTTCTATAGTTCAGATATCTGTATAAAGGACAAGAAGGCAGTGTCCAAGCCAAGCAAGTGTGTTCAGCAAGGCTAGGTATGGAATTTGGCACTGAGAGACAGGCATGCTCTGGTTGGTTTTCTATGGCTCCTTCTGGCCATTTTACCTAGGCTGCTGTCTCATGGGGCAGTAAAAGGCATTCACTGTTCCCTGACGGGCCCCCACCTCCAGCTCAGAATGCACTTTGGTTGGACACTGCTGAGAGCTGGAAGACTACTTAGCTCATTTCTATGGGCTTCCTTTATTCACATATCTTTCCTCAGATACTGACAGCCAGCTTTGGGGTTGGAGGACTGGAGAAGTTTCATGCTGAAAATTGAGGCCATTTTGATGAGGCAGGAGACAGCCATGGTGCACACTAAACCCTGGAAAATGTTGAGTGTTCTCCACACCCACGTGGGCTTGGTCTCTTGAGAGCCCCTTGCAGTGGGCAGCTGAGTTCTTGGGGGCATTCATAGGAGCACAGCTGCACTGCTTGTGGGTCTCCACGTGGCAAAGCTACCCCACATAAGGAAACTGCCACTTCACTTCCAGAGAAACCTACAGTGACAGAGGAACAGCTAAAAACAGACAGTGACACAAGGAGGGCCCATATGTGGGGTGGTTCAGAAAAACTGGCAGCATCAGGAGTGAGACAGAAAATCTGCTCATTTACTGAGGAGTGCAGGCAGGCAGCAGAGCTGGAAACACCTCCTGTGGTTCTCTGAAGCTGTAGCTGTTGAGAGGGCAAGGGCCAAATCACCTATCTCTCTTTCACTTTGAGATGTGCAAGTTGGAAAAGCAGACTGACACCTCCCTCCCAGCAGAGTTCACATTTCCAGTGAGAGCTTTAATAAGAAGCCAGGTTTGCAGGAGAGAAGAGAATGGGGATCCACAGGGCAGCCCAGATTTACATGTAAAAATCCTCCAGTGGGATGTGACATCTCAGTGTGGGTGGGGAGCACCAGAGTGCAAACAAGCAGTACAGTTCATTGTTCATGGCTCAAAATGTCCCCAGGATGTGTACTCCTAAGACCTACATTTTGAAGATTAAGATCTGCCTCTGGCCCAGCTCTACTTCCAGTGTTCTGAGAAGCAGTGCACAGCAGCTAAGGATCCAATAATGGATATTGATGGTTGCAGGCTGCTGTTCCATCACAGGATAGCTTGCCTGTGACAGGCCAGCGGGAAATCAATGCTGATGACAACATTTTCAGCCAGGAACTGCCCAGAAGACAAACCTGTCAAAGAACCATTTACACACTCTACACACTCTAAGTGAAAACAAAGTAGCTGCAGCTTTTAGTAACACTGCTCAGAGATCAATTGCTACATTTTTCCCACAGATTACAGAGCGAATGAAATGTTTGCCAGATATGTATATATATATATACAACAGCTGTTTGATGAGGGTTTTGGAAAGGGAAGACTGAAGTCACATTGCTTTAGAGCCTCAGGTGTTAATCATGGAAATCAGTTTGCAAGAAAAGTCAGTGCAACTGCCTGGCTAGTATGTCCACCCAGCCCTGTGGAGCAGGCTGTGGCTCAGAGAGGGAGCAGGTATCTTAAATGCTCCCAAAGCAGAATACAAGGAGGGTGAACTAATAGCAGAGCTCAAGCCAGAGCTGAGAACAGACTGTGCAAGGAATCACTTAGTCACAGAAATATGCAAACACTTGTAACATCAAGTCAAATTTAGTCAGCAGTTTCAACTGAAATAAAATGTAGAAAGGATTACTTTGGTGGTTTTGCAATAGCTTTTTGCTTTGGGTCTTCGTGCAAGACTTACAAACGGTCTTGAAAACAACTTCTGAAACAATAGAAAATGGGAAAAGAGTACTGTATGCCACACCAACTACATCTTGTGAGACTGGAGGCAAATATCCACTCCTTTTCCTACATTATTCAAAGCTGGGTCTTAGAATCACAAGGGGCCAGACGCACATCTGCACATAGCTTGCTTCTTTTGTGGGACACTTTTTTGGTTGGTTGGTTTTGTTTGGTTTTGGGGGGGTTTTTTTGGTTGGTTTTTTGTTTTGTTGTTGTTGTTGTTGTTTTGGGGGGGGTTGTTTGTGGGTTTTTTGTTTGTTTGTTTGTTTGTTTTTTTCTCTGAAGATATTTGGAAGCAGAGAATGGAAAATTCAGATGGGTACCCTACCAGCCACCAACCAGATCATAATCATCAACTATTTTCTTACTCAGTGAAGGTTCATGAGTTACATGAGGTTGGACACATCAGCATTCAAGAGAGGCTCCCTCTGCAGCCACAGTGAATTTTCTTCACCACAAATACCAATTCCTTCAAGTGGCCAAGAGCTCTACATCTCAGAACACAGAGAGCAGGGCTGGGTTGGTGGTGGAACAGAGACACAAGGCAGTGCACACCATCACAGCTTCTGCTCTTTTACCTGTCCCACCCCACAGCTACAGGTTGCTCAGCAGCCTTGAATCCAGCAGAGCTACTTTCTCTGGCAACATTGATTGCAGAAGTTTCACTTGATCTGCCTGTGTGGTATGGTTTGGACAGCCTGGCAGTGAGGACATTTTTTTCTGAGAGGAAAACCTGGGGATTATGGAGCAGTCGGAGTCTCTTACCTTAAAAGTCAAAGTTCGCACCACTGGATGCAACAGGAAATATGCTCTCCTCAATTTTGTGAATATTGCTCCAGTCATCCTGACTGAGTTTATTTTTACACTGCTTTCATGCCTTTAGAGATGTCCCAGATCAATGTGAAATACTTATTCAACCTGTAAAAAAAAACCTTCCCTATCTGACAAACAGTGTGATAAACTCTGGTTTCACGTATATCCAAAAATATTTTTCCCTTTTTCTTTAAAACATTACCAGCACAGTTTTACTCCAAACAGGACCAATCATTCATGCAGGTCTAGTTAAAATAAGAAGTATTGCAAGTTCTTTGTTGAGAACATTGGTCTGGTTGCTCAGCATTTCTAGTTCCAAAAGCTGTTGCCCAGAGTGGAACTGTTGCCCAGTTGTATTGGGTCTGGCTGAGATGGAGCCCATTTTCCCCACAGCAGCCCCCATGTGCTGTGCTTTGTGTCAGTAGCAGTGAGGTGTTGATGAACACTCAGTTTTGGCACCTGCAGAGCAGCGCTCACACAGCATCCGCGCTGCCTCTCCAACAATCTGCCTGTCCTAGAGGGGGCTGGGAGAGGGCAAGAAGCTGGGAAGGGACACAGCCAGAACAGCTGATCCAACTGACCAGAGGGATATTCCAGACCATATGGCATCTGCTCAGCAATAAAAGCCAAGAGAAAGGGAGGGCATTTGTCATTAGGATGTTTGTCTTTCAGAGGAGCTGCTAGGCACTCTGAAGCCCTGCTTCCTGGGAAGTGTGTGAACACTGATGAGAAGTAGAGAATAAATCTTGTTTTCTTTTACTTCTGTGCACAGCCTTTGCTTTTGCTTTACTAAACTGCCTTTATCTTCACCCAAGAGTTTTTTTTCCATCTAATTTTCTCCCTCCCAATGCTGCTGAGGAGAGGAGTGTGGTGAGCAACTGGCATCTATTGAATGCCATCCCACCAATCCTTTTAACAACCAACATGGGGCACCCTCTTTGCACTAAACACTGTGCCTTCACTACACTTAAGGGCCAAATTCTGATTAAGCTCCCATTTCAGTAGTATCAGAATTGGTCCAAACCACTCGATTTTCTCTCAGACTCCCATAGTGCCTGGTTTGGAGATGGAGGTCGGCAGTATGTTAGGCCCTTACACAGAGAGCACACTAGGCCTCTTTACACCCAAAGAGAGAATTCCACAAACGGAGATTAGTGTGCCAGGTGAGGCCACAGCATGGAGCACCCTGCAGACCTGCCTGGTTTTCTTCGTTACACCAGAAATATTCTTTTTAATTTGTCACCAAGCTGAATAGCATTTATTCCACTGATGCTCTAAACTTTCCCGCAAAATTTGGAAGTGATGCAACACTGAATTTGCAATATCCCACGTCCCAGAGGACTGGACCTGAGTTTAGCTGTGGGTGCCTTTGTAGCAATCTCAAGGACAAACATCATATTGAGGCTGCTGCTGAATATGTTTCTAAGTAGGAGCAGAATGTAACTCTGGAGCATCTGAAAAAACTCACTCTTTTTCAATATAAAAATACAAGAAAATATGTGTGCACAGTTGTCTCATTCCCCAGAGTGTTAGGCACATAATCAAAGGAGAATCACTATGGACTTTGTGGCACAGAGGAATAGTGTGCTCTTCCTTTATGAATCAAGCACACAGAGCTGAGCAAGTACCATTTCCATGGGTAAAGACTGCTCTTAAGGAGAAAATAAATAGATGGCATCTTCTCTGTAGCAAAACAAGGGTGCACAGATCAGCCTATTCTCACAGCCAGCATTCAACGTGATACTTAAGAGCAGTATTAGACTAAAAAGCAGCTAATTTAACTTGAGCTGATTTAAAATGCATCTTGGTGCGTCTCAGCTATTGTCTAATCCTTTTGTTTGAGACGTTCTACATTAGTCAGCCACTTCTGATTCATGTGCTAACAATCCCCCTTAAGGCAGGTAATTCACAGACAATGTTCACGATGTGCAAAGTGGCACTCCACTTCCAACAGACAAAAGTCAGTAAACTTTAAATCCCAGAGCTCCTAAACTTATTTTGCATAAATTGCCCTCACAGGAGGGGAGCGGAGATCTGTTTATATGCATCTCCTGTATCAACTTAGAATTCAAATCAATTTTTCAGAACAGTGGGAATGCTGATTAGAGACAAATCACAGCAGAAAGCAAAGGCTGCAACCAATTTTGAGTACAAACAAAATAAAGTGTGAATGACTTCACTTTAACCTCTATGTCCTACTTCAGTGTCTTTCCATTAAAGGTTTCTTAGCACAACAATTAACAGAGTGGAGATATATTTTTGTTAAACAATGACCTCCTACAGATGGCATTTCTTTTCCTTTGGTACTGAAGTTACATATGATAGCATTTACTTCTCTAATGAGAATAGATTTTAAGCCTAGTAGCTGTTGATTTTGCCAAGACAACAAACGGGACCTTTATGCTAATGAAAGTTAAGATTTCAATCTTTCCACTATGATGCAGTTTCTGTCCTCAGAAGATCTTGAGATAGTGTGCTGTTTCAAATGATGTAATACCAAGCATAAAGAAGAGTTTGGATTCCTTTTTTTGAACTGCAGTACTTAGACAATCACATTCCCTTTTCCCAGAAATTCACGCATCTCTATTCACAGCAGACAAAAAAAAAAAAAAAAAAAAACAACCCAAAAAACCCCTGTCATCGCCTCAAGGTTAAAAAAAAGAGAACTGTGAAACAATAGTACCAGTAAAATCTGTAAATATGTTAAAACAGGACAAAATGTAAATTTCTCCATTGGTAAACCACGTAGCTGTGGCAACTTATATAATTAACAAATTATAAGGCTATCAAGGTTGACTTCCTACTTAAGATGGCATTAACCATCAACATTCACAAAGTGGAATCTAGACACAGCTCCAATCTGTGTTTGAATAGCTGTGTTTATCTTAGCAAGCCATCCTGGACAAAGTCCTAATGCTAATGAAATCAATGCAAAAATACAAAACAAAACAAAACAACCCACCAAAAACCAAACAAACAAACAAACAAAAAAAACCCCAAAAAACCAAAACCCAAAAAAAACCCACAAAAAAAATATTCAGGCTTTCCAGGATTCCAACAGATCTCAAACCAGATTAAAACCAGATCTCCCCTGCCTAAATGGTAGGATGAGCTATTAAGTCATTATTCTCTTAGTGGTAGTCCGAATTTACCAAGTGCCTCCTCTGACCAGTGAAGCTTGTTATCCCCTCTTGGTAGTTTTCATTGCTAACAATGATCAGTTATTCATTCTAGCATGGCAAAATGTTTTCTAGAAACCCTTCATTCCAAACTAAAAATGAAACCATGAACATTGAAATATGGTGTCTAAAGCGAAATACTGAAATACTGAAATATTTGGAGATGGCAGTTTGGAGAGTTTCATGACATAAGTCCGTGGAGTTTGAAACTAAAATAGTCAATGATTTCTGGCATCTGCAGTGTCCCATAGCTGCACACACTGGAGAACTGCATTGGCTCCTGGCTCTGTAGCAAAAACCCAAAAATCCATGAGGTCTCCAGCCCTACAGTCATTCAAATGGAATCCTGTCACTGGGCTGAGAAACCTGAGCTTCTGGCAATCCACAGGTGAAGGAAGTTAATTGAAAGATAAGTCTTTCTCTCCTGATAAATCACTGGGTTTCAAAGCTCCTGAATAACCTCGCTTTGTTGGGAAAAACTTCCAACCAGCTCTAATCAAACAGTCCCAGATTAAGTTAAGAAAAGCAATTTAATTGAAAGAAGGTGCAGGGAGAGCTCTAGGGGATTTGTGTAAATGCTGAAGGAC